>JZKD02S0382036.1:194225-207392 GCA_000966675.3 Picea glauca
ATAGTAGTACACAACTATTTCCCAATGGTACACAACCACCGCTAGTGGTACACAACCACAACTATAGTAGTACAAAACTATTGTCCAATGATACACAATCATTGCCAGTGGTACAAACACACTGCTATAGTAGTACACAACTACTTTCCAATGATAGACAATCACCGCCAGTGGTACACAACCACCGTAGTAGCACACAACTATTGTACAGTGAAACACAATCACTGCAAGTGGTACACAACCATTGTAGTAGCACACAACTACTGTCCAGTGACACACCATCACCATCAGTGGTACACAACCACTGCAGTAGCACACAACTACTATCTAGTGTCACACAATCACCGTCGTAGTCTCACGACTATGTTGTAATGTTTCTTCTCTCCCTTGTATCCAACAATGCATTACCCCTTTAGTCACCTCACATGACTGATCTAGGGAACCCTTGTCCATAGGGGTTAGTCAGATGGAAGAGAAAAATCACACCTCCCTCTCAACGAGGATGAACATTCCGCATCACACCAAGCTTGTCTTTGAAGTACTCATACTTCACTCTAGACAGAGGCTTGGTAAGAATTTCCACTATCTTCTCATCCGTGGATATGTACTGGAGCTCCACAAATCCTCTCTACACCATGTCTCAGATGTAATGATGTTTTATCTCTATATGCTTTGTGTAGATTTTAACCTTGTACAATATTTACTGCAAACAAATTTTCATCAAAAGAACAAAACATATACAATGGAAAATACAAACATTACACAGAGATTTTTCCCCTGGAAACCCAAACCGGGAAAACCAACATATTCTATATTCATTCATAGTGATACATTGTTTACAATACAATATACATATAGGATCCAGTGACATCCAAAACCCTAACCCAATGACGTGGATTAGTCAACAACCCTAATTCCTTAACCAGAAATAGAAAACCATCGGCAAAAAATACCTAAATATGTGATGCGTTTCTCGAGGCAGGAAAAGTTTTCTCGGGGGTGCTGCACCCCCCCTCAAACCTCCCTGCGTGCTCGACGCAACACAGACATTACTAGTCATGCAAAGAATATAACACATAGCCAACACTTTGACTTGTCATGAAAGAATGGATTATATGAAATCTTCACACAACTTTGATTATCACAATGTATCAAAGTTGGCTCCAACTCTAGATCAAATATTCTTGCAAGCAACTTTTGAAGCCACACTGCTTCACGCCTTGCAACACTAGTTGTGATATACTCTGCCTCTGCTATACTAAGTGCCATTTATGTTTACTTCCTACTTAACCATGAGATCATACCTGATCCCAAACTGAAGCAACATCCGAATGTGATTTTCCGGTGCACTACACTCCCTTCCCAGTCAAAGTCTGTATAATCTTGCAACTTCACATCTCCATCCGAGACATATGTCAATCCATATCCAATTGTACCACGTAGGTACCTCAACATATGTTTTGTTTCCATCTAATTCACATGTCTATGTTCAACCATGTATTGACTCAAGGTGTTTACTTCAAAGCATATGTCTGGTATGGTATTAACCAGGTACATCAAGGATCCAATCAACTGTATGTACATCATGGGATCCACAAAATATGAAGATGAATCACTCAAGAGCTTCATATTTATCATCATAGGTGTGGCCATGAACTTACTGTCCATCATCCCTAATCTCCGCAGGATCTCAACATTATATTTTCCTTGGCTAAGGAAAATATCATCTGGTCTCTACCACACATCCAATCCCAAGAAATAATGCATCAGACCTAGATACTTCATATCGAAATCTAAAGTGAGATCCCTCTTGAACCCAACTATGAGCTTCTCATCTCCTGTTAGAAATATGTCATCCATATATAGAACCAAGATCAATGGGAAACCATTCTCAACCTTACAGTAAAGGTTGGGATCCGCATCACTCTTGGCAAACCCCAAGCTCATCAGGTAGCTATCTATCCTGGCATACCATGCCCTGGGTTCATGTTTTAGTCCATAAAAATCCTTCTTTAATTTGCACACAGGGGACTCCTTCCCATAAATCACAAACCCTTGTGGATACTCTATGTACACTTCTTCTTCAATTACACCATTCAAGAAAGTAGTCTTGACATCCATCTGGTGTGATTTCCATCCCATCGCGGAAGAAATAGCAATAATCGATCTAATAAAAGTGTACTTTTCTACTGGAGAAAACATCTCATCATAGTCTTCTCCCTCTTTCTGGGAGAAATCTCTACCCACAAATATCGCTTTGTACTTCTGTATGTTGTCATCTGCAACATGCTTGATCTTGTAAATCCACTTGGAAGTCACTATTGAATTTCCTTATGGTCTCAGAACCACTTCCCACACATCATTCTTCATGATGGACCGATAGTCCTCCATCATGGCATCCTTCCATTCCTGCTTCTTAGCAGCTTCTTCAAAGGTGGAAGTTTCTGAATCAATGATTCTTCTTATCAGCCCCACATAGCTGGAAAACTTGTGTGGTCTCTTGCTCTCTCTAAAAGAGCCTTTGGGAGATGCATGTCCTTCAACTTCCTGCAAGGTGTTCCACAACCAAGCTTGTCTCTTCCTAGTGACTGCAACTTCTCTGGGTGGATCTACAGGTCTCTCTGACTATACCATGTCATTCTAAACTTCCAAAATGGGTTCCTTTGGTGTAGAGTCTACCATGACTGCATCCCTTGGAGCCTCATGCTCCTCTCGGTCCTCATACATGTGAGATTCCCTTGATCTTATGAAGTATTCCTCTTCATCAAATGTTACATCCCGACTAATCTCAATCTATCTATGACCGAGAATGCATATTCTGTACGCCTTCGAAGTCTCACTGTATCCAACAAAGGTGATCCAATTGGCTATTGGTGGCCACCCACCTATTCCAACTGGCTCCTCTTGTCCATTTTGTGGGTTCTACACTGTTGGGGGTGTCTGAATCCCTACACATCTTCCAGGTAGATATTGGTGGCCTCTCACCTAATCCAACTGGATTATTTTTTATGTTTTCATGTCAACACATATTGTTGTACTTCCAGGGTCGTTTTGGAGGCCTAAACAATTTGTTTTTGACTCCCCATAGTCAAACTATAGACAGAGTCAGAGTTTGATGGCAGAATGTGTATTTATCTGAAATACCTTTCCACTGGGCTATCACATGCCTAAAATATAGGTCGTATGCAAAAGTTACAACCCCAGGAAGTTGAGATACCAACTTACCCATAGGGGCCCACATGAATTTTGATGTTTCACTCCTAGGGTTATGTTTTTGGATGTCTAGGGTTTTGACATTCATGAGTAATATAAAAAAGGCCTCTAGAGCCTCATTGTAATTCATTCTGCTGAGACAGACGGGCGTAGTAGCCACATCTCTTCTCAGAGATAGCTACCACAATTCGAGAAAGTGTTTCATATCTGCAGTTTTATAGTTTCATCCTATTTCATTATTCAATAGAAGATATTGTTCACTGGATATTTGTGTGATTCTTCATATCTCCGTGTTTATTGTATTTAGTATGTTAATCAGTTCGTTCCACTCCTAAATCTGCATCAGAGGTATCAGAGTGGTTTTATCTTCATTTATTTTTCTTCATGCATGTCCCCAACAAGATCTGGGTACAAGAAGTTAGGACTTGAACCAATCGAGCCATTGCAAGATCAGTCGTGCCGAGCCCGACAACAACCCGTGGGGGACGAAAAGAAAGATGATGGAGCGATAGATCCTATTAAAATGTTGCTCAAGGAAGCCCTCTCATGATAAAGGAACAAAATGATGGACAACTTGATGCAGATCCTTCGACGACTGCCCACAGGAGAAACATCTTCATCAAGTGGCCATGCAACCTCCTGCAAGGTACATGTAAATTTTGATATTCCATTATTTGAAGGACTGATAGATGCAGATGCTGTAGATAAATGGTTGAATCTGATCGAAGGGTATTTTTTGGTCCAAAATTTTTCTGATAGGGAAAAGATCACTTTTTCACTCCTCAAGGTCATCCCCCATGTTAAAGACTGGTGGGATACTTAGTCTGAGCAAAGGGTCGTAGATGAATCTGCAATGTTTGTTGTGGCCCCTACATGGGATTCCTTCCGTGATGCCATTAAAGAATAATACTACCCTGTTGGAGGCTACAAGGACCATTACACCAAATGGACCACCCTACGTCAAGAAAGGGACCAAACAATACCAGATTTCACCAATATTTTCCTTACCCTGCACACCAAATTGGGTATCAAAGACTCCAAGAGTCATCTAGTGCTCAAATACCACGACTGTTTGCACAGATACATTCAAACAGAAAGGGATTTTTTGGACATCGACTCATTGAGTACGACTTATAGATACACAGTCAAGATCAAGCAAAAAATTAAGCATAAAAGGCCAAAGTTTGGATCTGCAAACCCCTCACAGTCGAAGCAGGGCAAAGGCATCTCCAACCCACACAGCAAGGGACCAAGTCGAGATGGTCGCCCTCAAGACAACCAGTCCAAGCCACAACACAAGAAGGGCAATGAGAAGACAAAGAATTACATGAGGAAATGGTGTGAGTACCATACAAGCCCTTGGCACAACACCGAAGAATGCCGCTCCAAGAAGTGACTCCTAGCCAAATTGAAGGCTTCCAATTTAGAGGCCGATTCTGATTCTGAATCAAATCCTGAAGGAGAGAAGTGGATTATCAATGCTGAACCCAGTGCCACTGCTGCTACCACCAAAGTCCGACCAAGTGAACCAGAAGAACTAGGGGAAGGGGAATGCCTCTTTCACTCGTAGATGTGGGTAGAGAGGGCTCAACTTCATTTCATTGTCGATAGCGGTAGTAAGAAGAACCTTATTTCAACATAGGTCGTCAAGTAGTTGGACTTGCCAATGACACCACACTCACAACCCTACAACATCGGCTAGCTTCTCTAAGGAAGATATCTCCGTGTCAGCCAACAGTGTCGTTTGCCCTATCGCGTCAAGCCTTTCAAAGATGAGGCACTATGTGATATTGCTCCCCTTGAAGTTTGTGATGTTCTTTTAGGAAAAACATATTTGTGGAAGTGTCATGTTGTTTATGAGTCTAGACCTTGCAATGTTATTATTACTTTGGGTAGAAAATTGTACAGGGTACCATAGGTAGCGCAACCTACTGTTATTTCTTTAATCTCTGCTAAGCAATGCAGTAAGGTAATTTCACAGACCGAGAAGTTTGTCTTCTTTGTAATCCATGTTCATAGTAAGCAGAAGGTTTCCACCACATATGTGGCTTCTACATAGAGCCTCTCTTTATAGCATAAGCAAGTGGACGGGATCGTGGAAGAATACAAAGACATCTTCTTCTCACCCACAGGGTTACCGACACATTGCCAATTCAAGCATCGAATTTATCTGACCCCCAACACACCTCTACCTAATGGACCAGTCTATCATCGCTCACTGATGGAAAATGACGAAATAAGGTGTTAGATCCAAGAGATTCTTCAAAAGGGGCACATAATACCCAACTCCTCCCCTTGCAGAAGCCTGATTGTACTAGTGCAGAAGAAGGATGAGACTTGGCGACTCTGCATTGACTACAGAGACTTAAACAAAATCACAATTAGGTACTGCTACACCATTCCTAGGATTGATGACCTTCTTGACCAACTCAAGGGGGAAACGTTCTTCAACAAGATTGACCTAAAGTCTAGCTACGACCAGGTTACAATCGAACCAACTGATGTATGGAACACAACCTTCAAGTCTAAAGAAGGTCTCTTCGAATGTCTAGTCATGCCATTTGGATTAAAAAATGCACCAGCCACTTTCATGAGCTTGATGGATGATGTATTGAGACCCTTCACCAAATCCTTTGTGGTGGGGTTATTTGGATGACATCCTCATCTTCAGCATAACTTGGGAGGAGCACATGCAGAATATTCAACATGTTTTGAGCACTCTACGACAACACAAGCTATATGCCAACTTGGACAAATGCTCTTTTGGCACGAACATGGTCCAATACTTGGGCTACATTTTTGATGAGCATGGGGTACATGTTGATCCAGCTAAGATCCAAGTCATCCCTGACTGACCAGCCTCGACCACACTAACCGAGCTTTTTGGGACTAGAGAACTTCTACTGACAGTTCATGTTGGGATTCTCCCATATTGCATGGGCCCTCAACCATGTGACCAAGGGTGGTGGAAGGGCCAAGTTCGTATGGGGGAAGGAACAACAACAAGCATTCGATGATATGAAGCATCGCTTGTGCTCAGCTTCCGTACTCTCCTTTCCCGATATGCATAAACCATTCGAGATTGAGACTGATGCATCTGGCTATGCTGTGGGACTCAACACGATCATCTGGTGGCATACCACAGTGAGACACTCTTAGATACTTTTCGGAAATACCCCACCTATGACAAGGAAATCTATTCCATTGTACAATCCTGCCGTCAATGGAAACATTACATTCTGGGAAAGAAGATGATCATACGCATTGATCACAAGCCTCTGCAGTTCATACAAACATAAGGGAAATTGCAGAACAACCACCATCAGAAGTGGTCCACCTACCTGTAGCAGTTCCATCTCAACATCAAGTATAATATAGGTATGTCAAATCATGTCATTGACTGCCTCAGTCGACCTCCTATGGCTGCACTCACCACTGTGCTCCATTCCTGTGGACATGAAGCATGTGAGTGGCCCAAAATTTATCAGCAAGATCTAGACTTTGCTGCCACCTATAAGCTCTTGGGTATAGGCGCGAGTGTCACCGATTTTCACATTCAGGATGTATTATTATGCCACCTATTCCATCTCTATGTTCCTACAAGCGAGCGTGAAAAGTTGATTTGGGAAGCCCACTATAGTCAGATGGCAGGACATTTTGGCATGGAGAATGTTGGTGTCATAACTCACTCCTGGATTGCAGCAGAAGTAAGCCTGATGCATATCAGTTTATGTCACTATTTGTTGATAAAGGGTGATGAATGGAAATAAACTCATAACAATATCGTTCTAACTCAGAAACTAGGCTAGGCAAGCACAAGCATATGATGTCTTGGTTTAACTTCGGACAATAAGTTGTAATAAGGGTGAGTAGGAGGAAGATTTTTGTGAGGAAATGTGAAGGCCTGCTATAGGCATCGAGCTTCTAACAGCCTGTAGAAGAAAAAATTGAACACAAGAACCCCTTATATTCAAGAGCAGACACACTAAAAGAACATTACAACGTTATAATAAATCCTTTATCATAACACAGTCATGACAATTCATGTGAATTAGTCAATCATGAACCCTTTTAATATGAGATCGAAAGCAGATGGAAAAGAGAGTTGCCTTACATTAAACAAGAAAATTTCATATGTAGATACAAAGCCAGGAAAACCAGTGCTTCATTAAAATATTACAGTCGGGAGCTCTGCTCTACCATCCATCCTTACAAAAATACAAAAACTGAGTATATATACTCAAAGCAATTCGCCCCTTTGGCAGCAGGAGGGTAGTTGAGACATTAAATTCCAATTTAGCGTCTGCGAGCTCCTCTGGTCAGACGAGGACATCAGATCAACATGGCTCTTTTAGGAAAACCTGCACACAGGACGATCTTGGGCAGAATGCTTGCCAGAACCTCCATTCCTTACATTCATGGCTTGAGATGAGGTTTCAACTACCTGCTCAATTTTCATTAATTGCCTTCCTCGACGACGGGTGGCCGAGACTTAGAGCACAAGGAACGACCACGCGCTTGCTTCCCAGGGCTCAGAGGCTAGCCTCCTTTTTATTTTGGCTCTGCCCTCAATGTAACCCTTGGCCATGACCTGGTGCCTCGCTCCAGAGGCACTTCAACGCTTCTCCTTTCGAGATATTCCACCATTCCAGTATACAGGATCCTTGGTGACTAAATTGCAAAACGACCCTCCATATCGACGGTTGGATCTGGATTCAAAATCAACGGACACGATCCATTTTCCTTTGAACACATTGGCTCTATGCCCCTCATCTGCTTTGTCGCCTTTTCATACAACTATGTGCTAGGAATGTGGGCCCTCACCCAAAGACGCCTTCGCATCTCATATATCATGGATGGAAGGGAGTCAACCCTTGTATTTCAAAGTTACGATAGCTGAGATGGCGACCAGACTTAATCAGACACCCTGTGTCCTCCAAGACCAATGGTCCTGATCCTTTCGGGGATTCTCCTACCGAGAGTTCTAGCTCATATTCCTCCAACCACCTTTCCATATGACCTTGTGCTATGACCGTGGGCCTGCACCCAAAGGCACCTTTGCATCTCACGTATCGTGGATGGAAGGGAGTCAACCCTTGTATTTCAAAGTCAGGATAGCCGAGATGGTGATCAGACTTAATCAGGTACCACGTGTCCTGACTGGATCGGATGACCACGATCATTTCATGACTTTGGCCCTAAGGGATGAGCCCATGCGCTAAAACGTGTGCAACTCCATGGCTCTGACTAACCCGATGACCATTGATCTGCTCCATCGATGGATCCTCGCCGTTGAAAAAACAAAAATGCTGGCTCGCTTGATTTTAAGACCGAAATGGACTTGTTCTGTGTGCTGCGCTTGACGCTCATGAATGTGGCCTTTGAATAAAACACATTTGATGGGTTTTTAAAACCCATTTCTTCGCGTTTTACACCAAGGGCCTGAAATCAGAGAGAAACACCCCCCTTGCAAGAATTGGTTCTAACATTAGGCTCCATGGGGGATAGAGTCGTCCCTGCGATTCTCTAAGAACTCCTTGCAGTTTCAGTGCCTTGCTGTTGAGCCATGGAGTCATTTATTAAGCCGAAACTAAATAGAAAAACAATATTTACAAAAACAGAGGAGCCGTCTAAGGCTCAAACAAAACATTTCTTCAGGAAATGCCCATTTACTAGGCCGTTAAAAACTTCTTCACCCTCCAAATCCTGCAACCTGTACGTGTTATTTAAGAATAATTCAGAGATTTTGAAGGGCCCAATATAGAGGGCATCAAACTTGCTGTGTTTTCCCCTATCCTGCCTAGGTGCATCCCACTTAATCACCAAATCTCCCAGCTTGAATTTATTCTTCCCGACCTTCCTGTCAAAGGCCTGCTTGATCTTCTGCTGATGACTATGAGCTATGTCCATTACCTGCTCCCTAATCTATTTCACTTCCACTACTTGATGATATATTCTGACCATATGGTCTGGCTCTCCTTCATGATCTTGAAATAATTTCGCTACAGGTAAAGCGAGCTGAGTGGGAAACATAGCCTCCATCCCATAAACAAGTTGAAAAGGTGAGGTGCACAGGGACTTCTTTGTTGTCACTCGATCGACCCATAGAGCGAATTTGAGCTTTGAATCCCAGGCCCTCTTATTGTCTTCCAATAATCTTTTAATGAGTTTGATTAGAGTTTTATTGGAAGATTCTGCCAGTCCATTTCCTTGAGGATAATAGGGAGTGGAGTGGATTAGTGAGATCTTGAACTGCTCACATAACTTAACCAGAGGCTCAGACTTGAAAGAAGCAGCATTATCAGTGACAATTCTGCTGGGATAGCCAAATCTGGCTATGATATCCTCTAGGAAGCTAATAATTACCTTGTGTGAAGCACTCCTGCCGGGGGCAACCTCTATCCACTTGGTGAAATAGTCTGTTGCAGTTAGCATCCATCTGTGATGGCCACTTGAAGGAGGATGAATTTCTCCAATGAATTCCAACCCCCACTGTTGAAAGGGTGTTGAAGCTACTACAGGCTTTAGAGGTAGAGATTTGAGCTGTTTCTTTCCTGAGAACCTTTGGCATTTGATGCAAGATTTGTCTTATCTGCAGAAATCAGTGAATAAGGTGGGCTAGTAGTACCCAACCCTGAGAATTTTGTGAGCTATGGTATTCCAGAAATGATGCCCTCCACAAAGGCCACTATGGAGATCAAACATAACTTTCTGGGCTTCCTGTGGGTTCAGACACCTCAGAAACACCCCTAGAGGGTCTCTCTAGTACAAGACTTGGTCAATAAGGTAATATATGACCACCTTGAGCTTTAAATCCCTTGCCTTGATTTTTCCCATTCCATCAGGAGGATTCAACTCTTGTAGAAAGTACAAAATGTCTTTGTACCAGGTGCATTCTGCTAGTGATAAGCCACCCTGAGAGCTTTTGCTGGATGAATCAACTTGTTAATTTTCTGAGCAAGCATTGATGAAGCTAACCCCCAAGGCCTTGCAATTAGATTCAGCCAGCAGCTTGGCTAAACCCTGCGCTTTAACCAACTTGGTGGGATTTATATCCAGGTCAAACTCAAGGATCTTGGCAATCCATTTACCTCTTCTCCCATCTATGTCAGGCTGTATAAGGATGTCTTTCACAGAGGCTGAAGGAACGTATGCAGTCACTCTTGAGTGCAAGACATAGACTCTGAGAGATTTGAGGGCTTTCACCAAGGCATAAGCCTGTTTCTCCATGATCTCATACCTGATTTCTGCATCTCTTAAGGCCTTACTGAAAAAGGAAATGGGTTTCTCTCGCCCTTCCTCAGTTTTCTGCAATAAGACCACTGCTACTGTATCAAAAGAGGCAAAATAAAAAACTAGGAAATCCTTGGAATAATCAGGACTGATCAACATAGGTGCTTCAGTCAATGCCTTCTTTATCTAGACAAAAGATTCCCTGGGTTCAACAGTCCATTTTACTTCATCTCCCCTTCTGAGCATGGCTGTGATGTGTTTCACCAACTCAACAAAATTTGAGACGAACCTCCTCAGAAAGTTAATCTTCCCTAAAAAATCCTGGACTTCCTTTCTAGACCTGGGAAGTGACATAGTCTGAATTGCCTCTACCCTGCTGGGATCAATTCTCACTCCCTCTGCTGATACTATATGGCCTAACAACTTCCCCTCCTTCATAGCAAACAAAGATTTCTTGGGATTTAATGAAAGTCAAAACCTTCGGCATTTCAAGAAAACTTTCCTCAAGTGACAACAATGCTCTTTATCAGACCTGGAGAAGACTTTGATGTCATCCAGATAGATCACCACAAACTGATCTTTCTCGCCAATGAAGGCTATGTCCATGGCTTGCTGAAATGTTGCTCCTACATTCATTAATCCAAAAGGCATTTTGGCATACATGAATGTGCCCCAAGGAGTGGTGAAGGTTGTTTTTTCTCTGTCCTCAAGTATGACTGATATATGATTATAGCTAGAAAAACCATCAATCATGGATATCCTATATGCACCAATTACCCTCTACAATATGTGTTCCATGTTGGGCAAGGGATAGTTGTCTTTCTTTGAGCTCCTATTCAGATTCCTGAAATCAACACAGAGCCCGATTTCTCCACTTTTCTTCCTCACCAGGGCCAAATTGTCCACCCACTCAGAATATCTCAAGGGGACAATGATTTGGACATCTAACAACTTCTTCACTTCTCTCTCCATGATAGACAACAACATGGGATTTATCTGTCTTAGCTTCTGCCTAAATGGCTTAGCCTCTTCCTTCAGTGGGATCTTGTGTTCAATGACAGATGTGTCATATGTCTTGAGATCTTCATAGGTCCACACAAACACATCGGTAAATTCTCTTAATAACTCGATATATTCGGCCCTCTGCTCTTTGGTCAAACTGATTGACAACTTGACATACTTAGGCTCCTCCTGTGTGCCGATGTTGCACTCCGCTGTATCAACATCTTCATTTGAAACCCTACCCTTTACCACCACATCATTCCCATCGAACAGTCTTTCTAAAGGGACTAGTCCCTTCAGAATGTGATTTCTAGGCAGATGAATAATAGGGTGACTAGCAATTTTATTTAAAAATACCTCAGGGTGAGGGTGACTTTCGAGATCAGGATCCTGATCATTATGCAATGCAGAAAATTCATCGACAGACTGAAGAAAATTTTTGATTTCAATATCGTCTTCGAATACCTTCCAATGCTTGATATTGTCCGGTATAGATGACCTATATCTTGTCTCAACATCATATTTGATCTTAGGCGACAAAGGGATCCTGAACAGACTAGCTGAGACAGCTAAATAATCAACCAAAGTATTTTCCTCTCTTGGAATAAAAGAAATGTTGAAAGCTGAGAAGAAATTATCAATCAGGTCCTACACCTCATTTTTGTAACTCCTGAGCCAAGGATGCTTAGCCTGATAAGCATTTCTGACTTGCTGGATTATCAACTCAGCATCTGCGAACACTGCTACCCCCTCAATTCCCATTTCTTTTGCAGCCCTTAAACTTAGAACAAGATCTTCATAATCTGCTACATTATTGGTAGCTTCAAATTCTATCTTGTATGACAGGGATATGGTTTCCTGACAAGGCGACACAAAAACCACTCCAGCGCCAACGCCTTTGCTAGAAGAAGCTCCGTCGAAGAACATCTTCCAAACAGAGGTGGTTGGAGGAGGTACCTCGTGATTAAAAATGGGCTGATTTTTTATTTGAAAAGGGGCTTCAGGAGTATCAGTGAGCTGCAATAAACTAGACCCAAAATCAGTGTCAAGTGCAAAGATAGGATGATTGGTGGGGTCTGCTTCATCACTAAAAATGTAGGCCAAATGAGCTTCTCTGTACAACCTCCCATGTTCCCCTCCAAATACTGGAATGGTGGCATATGTGAGATCCATATGTAATGTTCCTCCAAGTTTTTTAATCCAAGATCTTGACAAAAACATGCCGAACTTGGGGGGAACATCAACTACTACAATGTCCATGATCACACTCTTCATTGGTAGGTGAAATAAAGAGATCATGAAGTCTTTTATGACTCCAAGGCATTGCACCCTCCTTGAATCAAAAGAGTACAAATCATGATAAACCTTTGTCACTTCCAGTCCCAATTCTTCCATGACTATTTTGGGCATAAGGTTGTGGGAAGCTCCTGAATCCATGAGGCAATTATGTAACACCTTATCATGTATGTTCAGGGATGTGTAGAAGGGAGGGGATGAATCATCTCTTTCTTCTACCATGGGACTTAGGATGACTGCTGGTTTTTCATCTTGAAGATTTACTGAGTCTGTGGAAGGCTTGGGGGACTCAGATTGTATCATTTTGGAGATGGACCTTTTGAAATCTTCATTTTTAACTAGTTCTGAGAGGGGTACGAGAATTCTAATCTTTTGAATTTCTTGCTCAAAACTAAAGGAGGAAAGAGGCTTAGGAGCTTCCCT
>JZKD02S0382036.1:207402-233012 GCA_000966675.3 Picea glauca
CACTCATACAAACCTTAATTTGTCTTAAAGGTTTTCTTCCATTCATCACCCTCTCTCATTCTTATATGGTGATACCCACTCTTCAAATCTATCTTCGAAAAGAAGTTTGCTCCACTTAAGCAATCCATTAAATTGTCCATTCTTGGAAAAGGGAACCTATACCTGATGGTGATCTTGTTAATGGTTCTTGAGTCTGTACACATTCTCCATCCTCCATTTTTCTTTGGACTCAACATAGTTGTAAGTGTGCATGGAATTAAGCTCTCTCTGACTCAACCCTTTTCTAACAATTCTTGGAATTGGTTCTTTACCTCCTCATTCTCTCGAGGTGTCAATCTGTATGCTGTTTTGTTTGACAGAATTTCTCTTGGTATCAGATCAATATGATGACTGATACTTCTGATGGGTGGCAATGAGTTAGGCAGCTCATCCACCACTATGTCAGCAAAATTATCCAACAATTTGTGAACTTCTTCAGGCAAATCATCCATTGTAGTACTTGTAAGGACAACTCTAGGTTTCCTCACCACAACAAACTACATCTCCTGTTCTTTCTTGACTTATTTCAGGAATTCCTTCCCGCTCATGACAAGTATGCTTGTGCTATCTTCCACTTTCACTTTCTTCTCCTCTATTGATAGCAACATGTGTGTCCTACCATTCTTCTCCAGGGTGTATGTATTCTTCCTCCCATCATGAATGACATTCCTATCGAACTACCATGGCCTCCCCAAAAAAATATGACATACATCCATGGGAATGACATCACATATAATTTCATCTTTATATCCTCCTATCTTAAATTCAACCAAGCATTGTTTAGTAACCATTACCTGGTGTCCTTTTTGCAACCATGAGACTTTGTATGGCTTCGGGTGTGCAGTTGTCTCCAGCTCCAGTTTCTCCACCATTTCTGTGGATACTAGGTTATCAGTGCTCCCACTGTCAATTAACACCTTGCATACTCTATCTTAAGTATTGCAAGCTATCTTGAATAGGCTATTTCTCTGCACTAGCTTCTCGACTTCTGCCTATGGTTTTAAGAGAACTTTTCTCAACATCAGGGATGTTCCATCCTCTACTCCTTCTACTTCAAAATTCCTTCTCCGTGCTTCTGAAATGTGAGCTTCAACTCCTTATTTCTTCTTCCTCTCAGGACATTCCCAAGACATGTTCCCTATCTTTCCATAGGCATAACACCTTACTTATCCTCCTCTACTTCTTCCTCTTCCTCTAGAAGAACTTTTTCCACCACCTTGTCTTCCTCGGGAAATTACTCCTCTTTCCGAGTGACTATGTGGTTTCTTAATCTCGTCTTTGGATTTATGTGCCTTGTCATGGGAGACTCCCTTGCCTTTGTCTGGGGCAGGGCTTCTACCTCTACCTCGTTGGTTTTGTTTTCTGGTCAAATTCTCATCTACCTTTAGTGCAAACTGATAAGAATCCTCCACTATCCTTACTAACATCATGATGATCTCATCTTGGATTTCATAACTCAGGTCATTTATATACCTGACAAATTTTTCTTCATCTTTCTTTCTTTGTCCAATTCGGATATTCAGTTTGTAGAACTCCTCCGTGTACTCTTTAACTGTCATACCCTTCTGTCTCAGGTTTTGCAGTTTCCTGAACAGATTGATCTGATAATCTTTGGGCATGAATTTAGCCTTCATCTTGGCTACCATTATGTCCCAATTAATTTTCTTCTGTTTTCCTTTGCTTCTCCTCTCAGCTTGTAGTTCATCCCACCACAGTGCTGCATGTCCCTTAAGCCTGGTGGCATCATGTCTCACCCTTTTCTCCTCATCGACGTCTTCATAGTCGAAATATTTGTCCATGGATCGTATCCAATCTAGAAGATCTTCAACATCCAAATTACCTTCATACATTGGGATCTCTATCTTGGTTCTATTTGCTAATCTGACAACTAGTCTCAACAAGCGTTCTTCGATAACATTTTCTCTTGCATCTTTTTCGACTTCTACTTCTTTTCTCTCTGCATCGCTGATGTCTCCAGCATCAGGTGCCCTCCTTTGCACTACTTCCACCGCCTATAATATTGCATGAAGTTCTTGCATATCCCTTTCTACAACATGATTGGATAAAGGCGGCTCCACTTGTCTCCTCGGTGGCATTTTATTGACTGTCTCTTGAAACAGAGTACAACTTCGAGTTCCTTTGTCTCCTCTCCTTTTCCTGCTGTCTGCAAGCAAAAATTTCCGCTCTGATACCACTTGATGCAGTGCCCCTACTCAACAGGGTCTGCTGACCTCCCAGTCACTGGATCTTCAAATTCTCCAAGCTGGAATAGCTCTTAGATTCCCTACTGGAATCTTCGTAATAGGTGCACAGGTCCTATTATGTGACTCCGCCTGCACGAGAAAGCACCAGGCGCAAGCCTCCTCCATGTGACCACTGGCTATGACCACACACCTAACTAAAAGATGCTTCAAAACTCGCGACCTCAGGTATCCTTTTGTGAGTCACTCGACTCTCTCTACTTCCAACTTTCAAACTCCCAAGTTTTGAACTCACGAACCCCAAATTAGGGATCTAGTGAGCGCTGGATCCTTCCCCTATTTTCCACCGATGTGACCTCCAGCTATAACCTGGGGTCCAACTTTCGAGCGCTAAGGGAATTCACACTTCGCGAACTCATGAAGTATTTCTCTCCCTTCTCCCAAATTCCGAACTCCCAACTTCATTCACCTTAGATCAATGGTCTGAGACTCCCCATGTTCCAACGGTCTAGATCCTCTGTCGCGAATCGAGACTTCGCATTTCGTGATTTTGGAGAGAAACTCCCTTCTTCCTTCCAACTTCTAACTTCCCAAATTCCACTCGCCTCAGATAAATGGTCCAAGAATCCCCGTGATATAATGGTCCTGATCCCTTCTTCAAGAGTTAGAAGTTCATGTTTCACGAATTTGGAAAACAACTTCCTCCATGCTCCAGACTCCCGATTGCCGATTTCCTGAAATCTCCTTCCCACAAAAGGAATCAACGGTTCGATCTTCCCTTAGATCGACGATTTACTATCTCTTTTGAGATTTCTAGTATTGAATGACTCTCGACCCTTATCCTTCTCGTAGTTGTACTGGATCCAACAACCCACGAATATTGACACTTCTCCCTCCAGGAATTTTTACCATCCGTCCTTGCTCTCAACGACTCCTTACCGAATAATTTTGCGTCAACCCTTCCGAGCTTGTGATTTCTTCCTTGACTTGGAATATTTCAAACATTTCAAAGGATTCGACCTTTGATTCTTCTGTGAGTCTAGTGACTTTGGGTCTCGTTTGCGTCTCTGAGAACGCTATCTCTCCCACGCTTTGGAAAATGAAATTGAACCTCGACCCTGACGCACACTTGTGCTTTGCATGCAAACTTGCACTAGTTCTCCCTGAGTTTTCAACTTACTCAATCTCTAAGGGACTCGACCCTTCTGTGTCTTTTCAAAATACTTTCTGGTGCCCTCCTAACACACTTTGCGCTCGACCTCCTGAGTTTTTGAACTTGAAACAAGTTCCCCTCTACGCGCACTCGCGCTTAATATGCACACTCTGCATACAAAAGTTCCACGCTATCTCTTTTGAGCTTCGAGTCGAAAAAGACTCTCTTACACACACTCCTTGCATTCGGTATGCAGTTCTTGCATAAATTACAAAAGAGAAACGATTGAAACTTATACTAACATTCACAGTTTCATCTACTCATAACAAAATTCATTCATTTATGAAAACACAATGACAGGGAATTGCAAACAGTAACAATACTATGCATTTGGATCAATTTTCCTATGTCATATTCATTCAAAAGTAAATGGCTATAGCTAAGATAAAATCAATAACTAAAAACTCATAAAATTCCTACTAACTCGCAACAACCTCATTTGGGCGTACAAAACCTATATTTATCTCTGAGGGTTCTTAGGGTTCCCCCAACTACTCGTCTACTCGAAAAAATGAGAGAAATAAAAAAACATAATTGCTACCTAAGTTCAGTTACATTCAATACTAGGAGTGAAACTCCCAAATCACTTGTGATCTTTTCGCTTCTAAGTGTTTGATCTTCCTCCGTTTTCAATTAGCTCCAAAAAATCCTTAGTAACTGCCAACGATTTTGGATTCCAAAATGATTCTCAGGCCTGAGCTGTCCTGCCAAACATGCTCGCTGACGTCACTGACGATGCTCCTGCTTCACATAGCCGCGAGAAAAGGCTTGGAAAGTGATGAAGAAGAGGAAGATGATCTCTTGAATGTGGAGCATATTGAAGAAACCCTGCACATGACATATGAAAGGAAGACAAGAGGTCCAAGAGCATAAATCGGAGGCAAAAATCCTATCCATATCAGTGTCAGTGTGGAACCCATAAAACCATGTGTGACTAATACACCAGAAAGAACACCACTGTTTAGACAACCAAATTTCAGTGGAAGAAACACAACAAGAAGTACATCTACACATGGGGAAATGACTGGGGGAGCCAGTTCATGAAGCATTAGTCAAGGATATACACCGCGCGGAGGTAGTAGTTAAACATTCAGGATGGCAGTACATGATCCCACCATCAGGTTACCAAAATTCAAGGGAGAGGCATCAAAGGACCCTGAGAAACACTTGTTCATATATGAAAATATCTGGGAAGCAAAATAGATCGAATATGAGGACACTAAACTTCCGTAGTTATCCATCATACTAAGAGACCACACACTGGATTGGTACATGAGCTTAGCTACAAGCAGTCCACCAGGAACAACCAGAATGATTGTGAATATCAAGAAGCTGTTGATAAAAGAATTCCAAAATCCTATCTCAGAGGATCAATACATGGATGAGATGATAGAGATTAGGCATAAACCATGAGAATTTGTCTCGGATATAGACCAGAGATTCAAATGATTGAAGGGAAAGATGAAGTATGTCATGATAGATATGCAACATAGGCATTTGTTTGTCAATTCAATGCTACCACATTTTAAATACCCTTTGATACAATAGAAGTTTTAGACCCAGGAAGAGGCTCTGCAGGAAGCCTTGTAACTAGAAGAGAACCAATATAAAAAAATAGATCCAATAATAGAGGAGCTCAAGGAAGACCTGAAGAATCTATCATTTCAATTAAACTAGAACAAGGGTAGGGAAAAAAGAGAAGTTGTTTGGTGTACCACATGTAGGACAGAAGGACACCGCAAGAAAACATGCCTAACATTCACGCAGTACATGGCAACGAGTCTGCCAAACCATTTTCCATAAGGAGGAATATGGTGTGATATTTGTAAGACACAACGACATGATCCATATCACTGCCCAATGATGCAGAAATACCAGACCTTTCCTAAGATTTCATATTGCAACTTTTGCAAGTCAGTAGGCCATGATGAAAAAGATTGTAAGACAATGGAGCTGATGAGGGAAAGAACATTCGACACCTATATGATGTAGGCATAAATGATGACAGGGAAAGCTGCACCACAGTTCAACCAAGTACCATCCCCATATAACACCGTGCCACAACAATTTAACACTACGTAGCCGTAGTACAATACCATGGAACCATAGTATAATCTCGTGCAGTATAACCAGGTGCCACAATACAACACACCTCGAGGAGATCGAGCTCGCTATATAGGTGGAGGACGAGGTAGAGGAGGCTTTGGAAGAGGAAGAGGACTGGTGGTATGTCATAATTGTCAACAAATAGGACACTATGCAAGAGAATTTCCACTTCCACTTGCGACATGTATGTATTGTTGTGCATCCGATCATGACACAAAAGAATTTCTGACACTATTGGAGAAGATCCAGGAAAATAGAAATCAGAACAATAAGAATGTTCAATGGATTTTTGCAGAAGCAAGGGATGATGGAAGAAATATCAACATAGTTATGTGAGGAGGAGCTAAGACATGAGATGACGTAGTAAGACAAGATCCAACACAACACCAATGGGTAAATAAGAACGATGAACCACATAAGCAGTTTGATGCACATAACAAAAATGAGATATTCAAGCAAGCCAAAAAACAATTCTTGAAGCCAGACATTGCATCCACATCAAATACATAGTATACTCATGACGTACCAACGTACCAGATGCCTTCATCGCTGGATCACACTAATGAAGCATAACCTATAGGACAAGTAAGTACCATAAAGGCTTTTCTGCAATCCTGTTTTAAACTACTAAATGATCCATCATTTGTTAGAGTGTTACAAAATATCGTAGAAAGATGTAGCACAAAATTAGAGGGAAATGTCGACCAAAAAACAATTAATCATTTGACTACGAGGAGGAGAACAAGCAGAGAATTTAGGTTGAACACCAACATTGGAGATTTCAACATGCGGGATATCATACTCGATTTAGGCTCCGAAGTGAATGTACTACCCAAGAAGACATGGCAATGTATGGGAGAGCCCACATTAGGATATTCACTCGTTCAACTGAAACTAGCAAATCAACACAGGGTTCTTCCAATTGGAAGGTTAAAGGGCGTGATAGTAGATCTGGATGGAGTGCGCACTAAATTTGATTTTGAAGTGAGAGAAATTGTGGATGGTGCAACACCTTATCCAACATTACTTGGCTTGGATTGGGCATTTGATAATCAGGCCATAATCAATCTAAATATGAGGAAGATGAATTTCGAGTCAGGTGAGTAAAAATTCATTGCGCCATTGGATCCATCAGAAGGAGAAAGGTTTGTAGAACCCACTTGTTTATACCTGGAGGAAATTAACCAGTTATACAAAACCACCGCGCGAGAAGAAGATTATGTGAATCCAACTGCGGATGGGGTACTCAGTTGGAGAAGTATCACGTCATGCACTTCAGACTCAGATACAAGGTTGGAGAAGTATCACATCATGCACTCACCAGAATATTGGCCTCGTCACTTCATTCACACAATGGAAGGGATTCCAACAAATTGGTATATGGACCAGGAACTGCACAGAGGCACTATAGAATGGACAATGTTACAACCAAAATTTTTAGTCACTTTATCATTTGAACATGAGAACCCCAACATAGATTCAACACTCAAACAAATCAGAGGGGTGATATTCATTAAGGAACCAGAAGTTGAACTTATGAAAAAATATCAACAATAGAACAAACAGACAGTGAAAGAACTAATGTCATGCTACCATGTGCAGGAAGAAGCATGAGATGAAGATGACCTGTGCAACATTCATATTACAGAAGTTGAATGTGAAAGAGGGGTGAAAGGTCCACCTCTGGAATCATAAGTGTTTGCTACGCTGATCAAGGTGAAGAAATTCAACATTGGGACAACCGAGAATCCCAAAATGGCCAGAATTGGAGACTACTGGGATGAGGAAATAATAGAAAGCATAAAAAAGTTATTGTGCGAGTACAATGACATGTTCCCAACAACCTTTATAGAGATGAAAGGCATAGAAAGAGAGCTTGGAGAGATGAAGATACCTCTCAAATCTGAGGCTAGATTAGTCAGACAACGACCATATAGACTAAACCCAATATATAAGTAGAAATTGATAGAATGTTGTGTTGGAGAAATTTCTATTTTCGGCACATTATTTCAGTGGGAGTAACACTAGTTCAGTGGGAGTTAAATAATTAGTTCTATTTTAGACTTTCTAATCTTATACCATTACTATTATGCATGCATTCCTAATTATAGGATGTCATTGCCTATATGAGTGAAGATCACTCACTCATTGATTAGCTCATAATATACATTGATTCTCATTCTTCATTGTGTATCTCTCTTCCTTTTCTTGATAAGCTTTGTTTGTGTATGATTTAGCTAGGTCTCCTGTGCAGATTTCCATGAAACACTCACATGGTATTAGAGCCGAGCTTCTTGGAGCAACCCAAACATGATAGAGAAGAGAGAAAGAGGATTTGAGTAAACCTATTTTTCACCATCGTCGCGGCCTATCCTTATCGAAAGGTGTGACGATTGGAATCGTCGCAACCTATTCCTATCGAACGGTGCGACGATCGCCGCACTGTGTTCTTCATCCGGGGTGCGACGATTCATTTTTTCACAATCTTCGCACTGTTTCCTTCACTAGGGTGTGACAATTCAACATCGTCGCACTTTATCCTTCTCTAGGGTGCGACAATTCAACAACCCTCCAAAAAATGGTTTTCTGCAGTAAAATAGCCATATCTCAAAATCAGTGATCTGGGTCGGGTCGAAACTTGGATCAGATACGTATAACATAGGGATGCTCACGCTCATCGCAAATTCATGCTCATCACAAATTCATGCTCATCAAAAATATCCAAAACCCACATCATATTTTAGGATATATATCTGTTTTATCATATCTATAGTTGCCATAACACCGTCAGTCATATCTCGGAATCCACGATCTGGGTTTTTAGGATCTTTTCAGTTTCAATAGCAGGGATGTAGATGATGCAACCTATTCAATCAAGTCTAATGATAATAATCACACCATACAACTATTTTGAATGGAAACCAAAGGTCACATTCCAACTCAAAAGAAAATTACTGTATAATTTGACAATGACGACATAAACATAACCTACATAAGTGATTGAGAAGACCAGATGGGAGAACCGTAAGGATGAGGCCACATGAGTACTTCTTGAGTTAATCTCCACTTATTTATGGTTTCATGTTTTCGCATGCAATAATCCAAACGAGATCTGAACCACCTTGGAATGACTCTTTGGAAAGCAGGATGAGATGCTAGGTCATATGCTTGAGGTAGACTTGAATACCTTAGACCCTAAAAGTTTTGATAATATACATGATTTCTTTTACTAAATTTAAATCCTTGATTTTGAGCTTGGGTGAATGTGGTATTTACAAGTCTACACAAGAGAAACAACTTAGTCTAACAATCTTGGCCAAGCTAGGACCATAATATGATGTATATGTCTCCAATTTATATTATGGCATATGTCTTTTAGATGCAAATTGGAAAATACCTACGATGGCCCAGTTCATCGAGTCTCTCACACTAGAGAAGAAAAAAATCATACAGATGGGCCTCATGCAGGATCTCAAAGAACATGCACTCACCATGCATGATGGAAAATGATCATCCAAATAGAACGAGAAGGAGAAACATAATGAGAAGGAGGGATATTCCAAACCCTTTAACGATTCTTCAGGTTCCAAATACTCTTTAGATTTGAAGAAGAAGAAGAAGAAGGGAAAGAAGTGCACTTACTGCAATAAACCGAATCATGAAGAATCCACATGCATGAAGAAACAAATCGATATTATGGCACATGCACTTCAACAAAACAACCTTGGAAACTTCATTCCAGAGGGAGTCAAGAAGTAGGAGGAAGAAGATCATTCTCCTACGAAAGGTAATCATCATGCTTTGGTTGCAATTAATTCCTCATCTGATTCATGGATTATAGATTCTGGCGCATCACATCATGTGGAAGTGAAAGAGGAAGTTTTCTCTTCTCTAATTCCATGCTCAAGACCTCCATTCTCATGGGGGATGATACTCGAGTAGCAGTAGAAACTAAATAAAGAGTGGAACTCCATAACAGTATTTTTGAGAATGTTTTACATGTTCCAAATATTTCTATGAATTTGCTCTCAATTTATCATATCACTCATAAAAGTAAAAAGATTGAATTTACATCAGACTTAGTTTCAGTAATTGACATGCATGACAATTCCATCATTGCAATTGGTGAGGTGGATCACAAGTCAAGGTTGTATAAATTCACTAAGTTTTCTGACGACGACTCCTCTATTCTACTTACACATAATCATAGTACTTTGCATGCACCTCTAGTGGAAGATGCATATACTCTTGTGCTTCCATCAATTTCAAACATCAGAGATGATTCCATACACTTAGATTCTATACATGGAAATAAGTAGGAAATACAACCAGATAAGAAGCCAGTACTGAAGCTTCAACAGATGCCCAAGAAGGCACAGTTCACACTTCAAGTAGCAGGTATCCTTCAGAGAATTCATTGGATTCAAGGAGGACTCGATCTCAGCATGATGATCCTTCTCATGTACTTTCATATTCGGAACTTGAGATGCCCATGCATTGCTACATGGTTCAATATATTGATCTGCAAACCTACAATAAGGCTGTGGGAAATCCATTATGAAAAGAAGCCATGCAGGAGGAGCATAAATATCTCCTAGAGAATCAAACTTGGCATTTGGTTCCACTTCCACCAAAAAGGAATATTTTCAGGTGCAAATGGATCCACAGGATCAAGAGGTACAAGGCCCGATAGGTTGCTAAAGGACTTCATCAGATCCATACATGTTTCTACATATTCACGAAGAATTTCAGTGAGCATAAGTTTCATACTTTGCGGGATTGTCTTGCAGTGAAGAACACAATTTCCTAGCAACTTCCATTTTCTTCTTTTGATACATTATCTTTTGAGGGGGGGTTTTGTTCCCACGAGGTTTTCCCTCTTTCCTCACTTTTATTCATTGTTCATTAGTTGAATTGTACATGAGTACCTAATATGGTCTAGTAGTTGGGACTCATTTTTTACTCCATAGTGATGTTCAGGGGGGTGTTGGAGAAATTTCTATTTTCGGCACACTAGTTCAGTGGGAGTTAACTAACTAGTTCTATTTTAGACTTTCTAATCTTAGACCATCACTATTATACTTGCATTCCTAATTATAGGATGCCATTTCCTATATGAGTGAAGATCAATGAATCATTGATTAGATCATAATATACATTGATTCTCATTCTTCATTGTGTATCTCTCTTCCCTTTATTGATAGGATTTGTTTGTGTATGCTTTAGATAGGTCTCCTATGCAAGTTTCCATGAAACAATCACATGTTGGAGGCTCGAATCATAGAACCAGTGGAGTAATTTGAATGGGTAAGCCCTATGGTAGTTCAAGAGAAGAAGCAGGGAGGGATAAGGATATGTGTCGAATTAAGGAAGTTGAATGATGCTTTCCTACATGACCCTTTCCCTACCCATTTCACATATTAGGTATTAGAGAATGTAGGAGGCCATGAAGCATACTCATTCACAGATGGTTTCTCATTCTACCATCAGATCAAGATAGCCACAAAAGATAGGTACAAGATTTTTTTTTCCATAGAATGGGGTTCCTACCAGTACACAATCATGCCTTTTGGACTGAAGAATGCACCAACAATATTCTCAAGAGAAGTCATAGCTGCATTCAAAGAATTCATCCACCAGTTTTTAGAGGTATATCTGGATGATTGGACAATATACAGTCTGCTGAAAGGCCATGTATATGTATGAAGGATGATGTTAGAAAGATGTAGGCAGTGTGAGATATCATTAAATATCAAGAAGTGCATCTTTGGGAGACCTTTTGGGATACTATTGGTCCATATAGTGTGCAAACAAGGCTTGTTGGAGGATCCTGCAAATATTGCAGCGATTGTCAATTTACCACCACCTAAATCAGTACATCAGTTGGGAGAAACATTGGGACACACAGGATACTACAGAAAATTCATAAAAGGGTATGCGCAAATCACTACGCTGATGGAGAAACTATTGAGTAAAGATAGTAAATTTCAGTGGAATGAGGACTGTCAGTAAGGATTGGACACTCTAAAAGAGAAAATGGCAACAACACCAATACTAGTATTCCCAAATTGGGATAATACATTCCATGTTCATGTAGATGCATTAGCGATAACACTTGGAGCTATTATGGCGTAGCCAGGAGCAGGAGAGTTAGGCCATCCTATAACATTTGCAAGCAGAAAATTGTTAGAGTGAGAGAAGAAATGAAATACTACAGAAAGGGAAGGATTAGAAATGGTATATGCACTACAAAATTTCAGACACTATATACTTGGGAAACACTTTAAAATGTTCACATACCATTCTGCCCTCAAATACCTAGTCAATAAGCCAGTTTTGGGGGGGAGAATTTGTATATTGTTACTGTTGTTTCAGGAATTTGACTTTGAAGTGATAGTAAAACTAGGGAAGTTGAATGCAAGACCTGATCACCTATCAATGATCACCAATGGGGAAGAACCTATGAATTTAGAGGACAAATTCCCTGATGCACAATTATTTTCAGTCCAAGTGGTTGATGAATATTTTGCGGACATATTTCAATACTTGAGTACAGGGACAACGCCACAAGAATTCAACATTGCGCAGAAGAAAAATCTGGTAGTCAGAGCTGCAGACTATCAATTGATTGCATGACACTTATTAAATATTGGTGCAGACGACATCTTGAGAAGATGTGTACTAGAACATGAAAGACCTAGGATTTTAGCATAGGCCCATGAGGGAATAGTTGGAGGACATTATGCAAAAAAATATACCACGTAGAAGGTATTGCATGATGGATTATGGTGGCCGACCATTCATAGAGATGCAAAGGGTTACTTCCATAAATGTGATGTATGTTAGAGGGTTGGAAAACCTAATAGATGAGACGAGATGCCCCTGAGACCACAAGTAACCTTGCAAGTATTCGACAAATGGGAAATAAATTTTGTGGGACAAATTAATCCACCAACAAAGAGGTCAGGAGCAAGGTATATCGTTACTTTGACATAGTACTTAACGAGATGGGAAGAAGCAACACCAGTAAAATATTGCAGCACATAGACAACAATACACTTCATGTTTGAGAAAGTGATCACTAGAATTGGATGCCCAAGGATTTTGATGAGTGACCAAGGCACTCACTTCATTAATAGTACTATAAAGGCTATGACTGAGGAGTTTGAAGTCTACCATCAAAAGAGTACACCATATCACCCTTAAGAAAATGGAACAGTGGAAGCCTTTAATAATATCCTAGAGAATGCACTGACAAAGATCTGTAATTTCAACAAGGACGATTGGGACTTGAAGATACAAAAAATATTATGGGCATACAAGATTACATGAAAAAATTTGACAGGGCACACACCATTAAGGTTGGTGTATGGAAAAGAATAAGTGGTGCCATTAGAATTTTTGGTACCTAGTCTATGTGTTGCAACAATCACTAACATGACAGAACGAGGCATAATACAAAAAAGGCTGGGTCAATTGATGGTGATGGAGGAAGATAGGATTCTAGAAGGATTTCACCAAGAAGTATAGAAAGCAAGGGACAAAGATTGACATGAAAAACATATTAAAAGGAAGAGTTTCAATGAAGGAGACCTAGTCTTGGTGTATGATATTAAATTTATTCAACACCTAGGAAAATTCAGAATGCATTGGTTGGGACCATATGAAGTGAAGACTGTCATAGATGGGTGAGTTGTATAATTGAAAGATTTAGGAGGTACATAACTCAGAGGAATGATCAATGGGAGTCAATTGAAGCTATATAGGGACAATCCACCTCCTAGTACTTAGGAAGTTACCACACAGTAAAGAGTTACATAGAGAGTAAAAAAAACAAAAACAAAGCCATAAAAATTAAAAAGGATAAAAATAAGAATAATTCAAGGCACATGGAGGGCCTCGACAGAATAGGACTGGGCAGATGGAATGAGGTGCTACAAGAAAAACAGGGTTTGAAAACATGATGCACAAAAGAACGGTTAACGAGTAAAAAGGTACCGTGCACAGGAAACATAACAAAAAGGGGAAAAAGTGACAAGTATTAGTGTGACACAACTGTCATTTCCCTGTCATGCTATAAAGTCAGAAATAGGGGGGAGAACTGACCCATTGTGATTTTTTCTAAGGAGAAAAACACCTAATCGAGCGAAAGAACGATAGAGTGTGGAATTGTGCTACCATCCGACGAGCTGAGATCTTTTCATTTGAATTTAACCACCATGTCACCATCACGGGTTGGAGTACCAAGCATAACTGGATGAAGCACCCGTAGTAGCACACATGGACCACAAGGTAGAACCAGTGAGATGCCGACAGTGGTGGATGCGGAATAAATCCACAGACCTGTATATGAGCAAATTGCATTACATGTGGAGGAGGAGTGAGAATCCACACAGGAGCCTCAACAACTGGTAGAGGATATCGAGCAGACATAATCCAATGCCACTAGGAGAAAAGGGACGCATGAATCAAAACCAGAAATGGACTCCATGCAACAAGGCCTGGAGCTGAAACCAGAGAAGGAAATAAATAAAGAGGGGGGAGTACCATCCCCACAAGGGAAAAAGAAGCTGAGAGAAGAAACCAGTACGCAGGGCATGCAACGCACTCATGCAGAGATAAGTATAGTAATGCTGAAAATTCCCAATGAAGTGAAAACTAGGGATAACATGGTAGGAAGAGTCGATGGCCTTAAATACTCTGACCACGATGTATCCGACGCTACAAAGTTCCCAGATTTTCAAGCGCAAATCTACCTAGAGAGAAGAGGCGAGGTCCCATCAGACATGCCATTGTTGGAGCCTGTATAGTGGATCCTAGGCCTATACGACACATGTATCATGAATCTCTTAGACATACTGCACTTCGGGCATGATAAATACATAAATTCATGTGTTAAAAAGTTGCTAGCAAGGGTGAACGGAGGCATCCTATGGCTGGACAATCTAGTACCGATCAATGTTGACCTCATTGCAGAGATTACAGGGCTACCCACAGATGGGGAGAAGCCAAAGCAATACCTAGAAGACAAGACTTGGGAAAATTCCATCTCCGATGAGATTAAAGTGAAGTATGGCAGAGAGAGGGGGAACAGAGGAATCAGGATCAATGACATCAATGATCCTGCGACTCATTTTGCAACCAGATTGCTCGGTTGCAAATTAATGTGCAAGTGTTGAAAAGAAGAAGTGCTCGTAGGATTAGTAGCGGCTGTGACACAGTGTGCAAAGGGGAGCTGAATGATCTGGGCCCCATACCTACTCAACTCATTCCTATAAGATTGTAAGGATGTGTAAGATTAGGGATTTGAGTTCCACTATTCATGGTTATTCATCCTCATTGCACTTATGGGGTGGCACGAACCGACATATACAATGTTCCTGACAAGGACATGTAAATGTGGCATAGCACGCTACACATCGTTGCGAAGCACAACAGATCCCAAGTTAAATAAAGTCAACATTCACATGTTCACGTAGTACTTAACAAAGATTCAAAATAGCATGGTAGATACATGGAGGATCTCACTAGAAACCGTCCAGGAGTATGGACATATAGAGAATTTCCGTGTATCACGTCACAACATGTGGCTATAAGCAAAGAAGGACCCAACCAAGGAGTGGTTGCAACTGAAGTATTGTGTGAATATGCAGGAAATCCACATGGAGGTCCAAGATGGCTTGAGGAGTGGAAAGTACCAGAGGTTCCAAGAGAAACTCCACCAGTACAATTCCAAACACAGGGTAGCACATTCCCCGTGCAATAGATAGGCAGTAATGGCACTAGCCAGCAAAAGAAAAAAACAATAGGTACAGTGGGGGAAAGAAACTCCATTCGAAAGAATACTAGGACACAAAAGAAGTCACAACGTGGTCCTACACAGGGTCCACAGACTACATAGTAGGCACCGGGAGGACTGACAGGATAGGTGAGTGTAGAGGAATTATAGACAATGGCACAAGATGTAACCATGGACAAATAATTTGAGTAGGATATTGGCATGTATACACAGATTCCTGAAGCATATGAACAACCAGAAGCCCAAATAAAGAGAATAGAGGAGCAAGTAAGTGGAACTAGGAAGAAAGCAAAATAACATAAGAAACAAATGGAAATGTCACTGACAGTAGACGACGTAGAGATGATAGCCACGATAGTAGAAGATCAACTATTAGAAGTATGGGAAAATGTAGAAAACCATCAAGCTTCAATTTTGGAACAGTTACAGAAGATAAAAACCACGCTAGAAAAATTGAGGATCAAGGCGGAACAACAACAAAAGGTCAAACCGATGCTAGTAAGAGAAGGAGCACCTGTCAGAGAAACAATACAAATCACAGTACAGTGAAGTGATAACTTTATCATAATACCATATATGTTGTTCATCAACGAGGAAACGATGCAGAACCCCTTGACGGATATCGAAACGTTAGACTTGGAAATGCCCAAGATACCAACAAAGGCGTTATATAAGTTATAGGTTAGCGTCGCACGGGAGATTCAGTCCAGAGAAAGGTCTGACGTGATGAATCTACAAATAGTGTAGGAAGAAAATATTGTACTGAAGGAAGCCATCAGCCAGGAAGGGAAGAGGAAAGAGATAACACAACAAAAAGTGGACTAGATGGAGACCCAGATAGACACAGTCTTTTAAGCTATCTCAGATGACACAGTATCAGAGGAAACATCTTCAGAGGAGAAGATAACAAAGATAACACAGACTCTACAACAATATAAAGAGTAGATCAAGGAACTAGAGGAGCGCGCGGTACCTACGACTCCCCCAATAGTCTGAGCAAAAAGAGAGAAAGACGTGACAACTGCTACAGAAAACATCGCACATAACATACATAGAGTGGCAGAACTGCTAGAGAAGAGCGACCAACTATGGACCCAACTATTAGAAGATGGGAGCCTACAAGAGCTGCAAGGAAAGGAAGATAAATTGCACGCAACAATAGGAGATGTCAATAAGTGACAGAGTACAATATACCTGCCAGAGAATATTAATACGACTGCAGATATGAAGAACCTTCAGGTAAAATAAAAATAAGTACATGCACAAAAAATCGCACGGCAAGCTCAGTTGGAGCCTCTATAGGAAAAGGCAGAACAATTGGTCGTGGAAATCAACGCAATCAAATCATGCCTCGAACAGATAGTCTTGGAGGGGGGAGAGATCTTAAGACCGCCATTCACTATGCAGGTGGTCGAAGCCATGACAATAAAGAGAATCTAGGATTAGGAGCAATGCCAACGTATAGTAGACATGTACGAAGAACTGGTACAAGAAGTGGAAAACACAAGAGTTAGGAAGTGACTCGAGACGAGTCATGATGTCAGTGTTGGGGGCTTGTTGGGCACATTCTATCTTTGAGAGAAAGACATGACGTGGGAGGTGAATGCACATGCAGAAGAATCAACACATGTAAAATAGGCGCGCATGCAGAAGAGGAAGGCATGCGAGGCACACATGCAAGAAGACCTAGGCAATATAGGGAAGAGATTGTAATGGTTGGTAAGACAAAAATATGTATAAATAGGTAGCTAGGAGGTCTAGGTAAAGGGGTTCAGAGTTGGTTGGATGCTAGCATGTTCGAGCATTGTTAGTAGTTTTTATTACTTAATGCGATTGTAAGTCCGATCTAATTTTGTAAGTTGTTGAGCTGGGGAGAGGGATTAAGGTAGATCTTGAGGGTTAGATTATAGTCTAAGGAGCCTGGTTCAATCTATTCCTCCTCATTGTAAGATCTTGACCTGTTTTGAGGAAGAGTTGTAATGCACGTGGCACTATAGGTTTGAATCAAATATAATAAAAGAGGAGAATAGCCAAATCTTTGTGGATGTATCCCAAGAGGGGTGAACCACGATAGAACCTGCGTTGTGTGACTGAATGTTATGTATATTCTTTGATGTTGATGATTAGATGTTAGATAAATGAATGAAGGAATTAGTTAGATTTGATATTTTACATGCATGAGTAAGAATGACAGTGTAATAAATCTAGATGTATGAACTAGTGAATGATTAAAGGTCACCGAGGTTAATCACAGATCCCCATTCATTCACAGGCTGCAAGCATATGAGCATTAAAGCCACCCATAAGAATATCTCAGGTGAGATTGCAGAGTACATCTTGTGTGCTGTGTTGCCTTTTGGTTTACGAGGAGGGCCGATAGTTTTAGAGGGATTTTTTTGGAAGCTTGAAGCTTGTTCAAATTTGAACGTGGGTCAACTTATGACATTAAAGTAAGATAAGAGTAGATAAATTGATAACCAATAGGATTCTCCAACACTTTTGAATGCATTTATGGAATCATCCCCAAGCTCCACTTGAAGGGATGACCTCTTTTCTGTTAAGTTTGAAAGAGAATTTCTGAATTTGGTCACGTGCTTGGAAGCACCGCTATCTATAAGCCAAGTATCACTCCCTTGAGTGATAGTTCATGTGAGTGATGAGAAAAATTGAAATTATTCATCCTTTGAATTGTACTCTTCAGCGTATGATGCATGGTGCTTATTCTTTCCCTTTTCATGTCTAAAAGGACATTGTGCGGCATAATGTCCCATATTCTTGCAGTTGTAGCATATGATGCTTGACGCATCCTTCCTGTAGCATGGTTTATTAGACTTATTCATACTGCCTTCTTCCCTTTATTTCCTTTTCTTCACTTGAGTAGCAAGGGATTGCTTTTCATCATCATTTGTCTTCTATGACTTGGATATTCATCTAGATTCCTCTTGGGTACAATCTAACCATAACTTGTTAAACTTGGGAAATTTTCTTCTAGCGCAAATAACTTGAATGACTGGATCCCAAGAGGAAGGAAATCCATTGAGTGTAGAATTCACAAGTTCAACATCATCTACTGGGTCCCCAATAACTGCTAATTGGTCCTTGATCTACAAGATCCTCATAAATTAATTGGCGATTGTTTCTGACTTGTTCAGTTTCACGTTTATGAGTTGATGCCTTAGAGTAATCTTTCGGCTGGTATTCTTACTTTCATAAAGTCTGGTTGTGGCATTAAACATTTCCTTCGGTGACTTCAGTTCTGATACATTAGGTATCAGATGGTCTTTTATTGATTCTTTCAAGATCCTCTTGGCATTGACTTCATTCTTCCTAAACTTTGCTTTGGTTTATTCAGCTTCAAGTTCTGGAAGTACCTGCTTGAAATGATCCAATAGATCATTCTCTTCTAGAATGAGAAAAAATCTATGCTTCTAGGATCTAAATTTATCTGCTCCATCCAATATATCTTCAACTCTCATACTGGTTGACAGTTTCGCCGGTAGAAACCCTAGATCTGAGAAATTTCAAATTTATGTTCTTTCACGAAATTGCAACCAGAGTGTTGCAGACAGTGTGCTAGGGTAGGGAAAAATGCTCTGTGGTGAAAATCGTCCTAATTCCTTGGAACTAGTGCTCAACAATCTTGAAAAATTATTCTAGTGCAATGACAAGGTACTACTGCAAACGATCTTCCTTCCAGTGGTCGAACTGTTCTGAAGGTAACCAACTATGAAATCGTGTTAGATTTTTATTTATTTACAGAGAAGTAAGTTAACAATGTTATTTTACTTCTTTAGAATTAACAATTATAGCATGTACTAAACAACAAGAGAATTATAAACAATATACAAGAGAACACAAGAGATTTATCCTGGGAAAACCCCAAATGGGGGAAAAACCAAACACCCTTTCTTAGATAGATTCCGTCCAATATAATCCACCATGATACAACTCTTAAGAGCTACAAAGAAAGAAGAAACCCTAGCACTAGGCTAGCACACAAGCTAGTTCTCATAGCTGTTGAATCAACACCATACAACAATAGCGCACTTCCTTAGAGAGATAGCACACAAGAGAAAAATATCACAAAGAATAATCAAGAACCTCCACTGCATCTTCTTCTCCTTAGACTTGTGATTCCTTATTCAATGAGAGAGTGAGTGTGTTGTGTGTCAAATGAGAAAGACATCTCCTTTATTTATAGTCTTCAAGTCACATTTCCTAGGTCGATTTCTCCTCTAGGGATTCTTATTTTACTTTATTCTTTTCTTGTGGGCCGACTTCTATTCTGGGGCATTCTTCTCCTATTCAATGGTATTCCTTGGATTTATGTAATATTCTTCTCTTCTAAGAAAGGTTGTCTAGAGGAAAGTTCTTCCTGCAACTACCAAAACATCAACAGATCAATCCTCCCCCCTTAGTATTCAATGGTCTCCATTGCATCAAGTCCCTGAGGAATATTTTGATGAATCTAAACCTTGGTGAGTTACTTGCCTTACTGAAGAAGTTGTCCTCCTTAGCGTGTTGAAGGTTGTTATGAAATTGTTGTTGGAGGGGTTGGATCTATTTAGCGAATCTAGCTGCATGATATTCCTGAGTGTGGGAGGACTCCGTTGGTGAATATGCAACATGAAGAACATGAAGGGATTTATCATAACTTGGTTTAACTGGGTAGTGTGGAGGCACCCCAGTAGGTGTAGTAGGAATATCTTGGTGCTCTTCCACAATCTTGTTGATATGATTTTTCTGGATAAAAGGGTCTTGGTCCGAGGCTGTAGTGGTTGCAATGTCCTTCTCTTTTAACCAAATTATGAAGAGGCTAAACTTTGCGGTATGAGAGATTACTTTGTGGTATTGTTTTTTCGGAACAATAATCAGAACTACCTCTGATATCCTGTAGAGATGACCCCCTAGAGTAATCATGATGCTACGGGGTCAAGACTTATAAAAAACATGATGCCTCCACATATATGGTTGTCCTAACATAAAATCACATAATTCTAGTGGAGTAACATCACACAATACCTCATCCTTGAAGGGCTTGATGACATATGACAAGAGGCACTGTTGGATGACACGAAGATCTCATCCTTGGTGGAGCCATCCAATGTTGAATGGTTGGATTTGTGGTGTTGTTGGTAAATCCAACTACGTGACAACCTCTATTGAGATTAGGTTTTTCTGTCTTCCACTATCAATAATAAAATGCAACAGGGTCTCCTTCACCCACATATGTGAATGGAAAAGGTGATCCCCCTCCTCAGGATCCTCTGATTCTTCTAGTTTGATTGTTGCAGTCACGACAATAGTAGTGGGTTCTGCATCAATTATTTGTTTCATTTTATTTTATGAATCAGTGTCCAAGTCGAGGCTCGACTCTGTTTTTTTGAGATCGACCACCAATGACTGTTTTGAGCGACATTCATCAGTGTTGTGCCAAGGGATTTGGTGGAAGTCACACCACTTCCCAGTGTCCTTCTTCATCTTCCCATTGCTCTTCTTTTCCTGTGGCTTGGAATGGTTTTCTTGAGGTTGGATATTCTGTGGATTAGGGTTGCCTTTACCATGCTTTGGTTGTTGCATATTTGCAGACCCAAATTTCCTCTTGTTCTGCAGCTTAAATTTCTACTCAATTTTGACAACATATCTATAAGTGACTTCCAGTGATTAGATGTCCATAAACTCCATTTTGGTTTGGATGTACCTATGTAGAGCCCTGTGGTATTTTAGAACCAGATTTCGCTTAAAGTATTTGATACCCAATTTGGTACACAAAGTATGGAAGATATTTTTGAACTTAGATATTGTTTGGTCCCACTTTTGATGCAGTGTGGTCCATCTCATGTACTGGTTGTCATAGTTTCCCACAGGGTAATATTTCTCCTTGATCGCATCCATAAAAAAGTACCAAGTGGGCTCGACCCTAAATATTCCAAAATCCTCTATGGAATTTTTCTCTCAGTAAGTTTCCCACCAATGTTTGACATGGGGGAGAGCCTTAAGGAGCGCAAAGGTGATATTTTCTCTGTCAGAAAAATTGTGAACAAAGAAATAACCTTCTAGCAAATTTAACCATTTTTCCAAAGAATTTGCATCGATCTAACCTTCAAATATGGGAATATAAAAATTAAATTGTACCTTGAATTGGGTAGCGTCTCCAAAGTGACTGATTGATAAAGACACACATGTTATTGTCGACAATCATTGAAGGATTTGGGAAGAATTATCCAACATTTGGTTCCTCTATTGTGCGAGGGATTCTGCGAGCTACAACTTGATGGGTATTTTTCTCCCACGTATCTCTTTTCTTCCACCATGGGAGGCTTCTTAGGATGGTGAGAGAATTTTTCCTCAAGAGAAACTAGCTCGATACCCAACTCTCTATACCCTGACTTGGTCGGGGACATGCACTAAGAAATGACAAGGAGATTCTGTTATGATACCATTGATCCATACTATTTTGAGAAAGAAATGAAGGTAGAGATATAACAATGAAATATGTAGAGATATTGCAATAATCACAAAGATATGATAATGCACAATTTTTATTAATGAGAGAATGTACAGAAACTGTAAAATTACAGAGTGAATGACTCACTAGAATGGTGGCATCTTATCTCTCTGAAGATATGTGATGGCTATGCTCATTCACAAGAAGATGATGATTACAATGAGGCTCTAGAGGCATTTTTAACATAAATAAAATCCAAAACCCCAACCCCAAAAGACGAAACGCCAAAAGGTTTGCGAGCTCCGATGGGGGTAGGTTGTACATCAAATTACCAAGGGCGTAACTTTTGCATATGATCTCTGTTTTGGGTGCACGATAGATTTTTTGAAAGGTCTATACAAGGAATACACATTTTTCAGTCACACTCTTGCTAAATTCCATAGTGTGACTGTGGCGGGCCGAAAAAATGTTGTTTAGGGCCTCAAAATGGCCTTGAAAGTTTGGGACCCGAAAATATATAGAAAAACTTCCAAGATGGAAACCCTTGTTTTGAGCTAGTGGAATAGGTGGGTGGCCACCGATTTATACCTGGATCAAAATTGCGCCGTGTGAGAGGATTGGAGACAACCATTGGAAGAGTTCGTGCTTGTGGACTTGTAGCCTCAAATCATCGGTGGCCCTATTGTAGAAACATGACATGCAACACAGATTCTATGGTTGGGTGGAATGTCCTTCCTCTATAGTTAGTTGGTAATTTATTCCCAGAAAGTAAGTGTTTACAGTTTTGTGTGATTATATTGAAATAATGTGGTCAATGCTATGAATTGTATGTTGTAATGTTTTTATGCATAAGCATGCAATGTTATGCTTGCATGTATTAAATAATCAATAACAAGAGAATGAAGAAGAAGTGGAAAATATGTGTTTTCTAGAAGTACCCATATCTTCAACAATGTACATAGGGTACTGGGTACTTACAAATTTGTATTATATTTATTGGTTACAACACTATGGCTATATGGGCTAGAAATCGGTTTGGATGTGAAAAAATTATAGCTTGCAGATTATATGTTTGATAAATTGTTTGTGTGGAAAAATTGTATAAAGGTTGCAATTGAAAAATTCATGGGTTTGAAATTATCCAGTTAGTGTGATGTAGAGTTTATATGCCAGTATGGAAGTGGTACAGAGGAAAATCGAAAAATAATTAAAGTTTTGTGGATGAAATTTCAAGCATATAATTCGGCCTGTCTAACCAATTTGGGGGAAAATGATGAAATTGGGAAATGTTGTGAATGATAGTAAATAGAGAATCCATGGGGTCCAATTCATCAGAAGAACGAATGAATGATAATGCAAATGAGTTGCATAGGTTGAGCCTAGAAAATCCCCGATGGCCATAAATTTTTAGAATATATATGTTTGCGCGTGTGTGTTTTTGTGGACCTGCACATATGATGCAGACCCATAATAGTGACATGGAGGCATTAGGATGTTTTTGGTGGAGTTAGGGTACATGGGTGGAAGCGACAAGGAAGGGTCCACGATGGTGGGGAAACTAGGTCGATAAAGGCAATTTATTGAGGCTATAGAAGCAATATTTCACAAAGTCACAAAATCTCAGTAATTGGTCGGGGTCAAACATGTTCCCTGGGTGGTAAGTATTTTATGAAGGATATGGGCCATTTTAACCAACAACAAGTTATAGCTCCATAATTGATCTCACTTGTTGATTTGAGATCTAGCACAAAGAAGATATGTGACAACAAAGGGATGTCAGAGATGTGATCCCTCAGTCACATCAACCAATGATAATGCAACAAGTGGAGGATGCATGGAAAAAGTGGGACTGGTTGTCACATTAATGGAAAATATTCTACCAAGTGGTGAATGAGGACATAAAGGTATCGATGGCCCACAAATTAATTAATAATAATAAATAATTATTATAAAGTGAAGAAGAAAAGGAAAAGGGGGCCATGATGGATTGACATGGTAGGCCAAGTGACCAAGGAGGTGACATGGTAGCATCGAGAGCTGATAATAAGGTACCACTGCCACATCAACAACCATGTGCCATGCCACATCAATAGTATTAAATTTTATTAAAAGAAAAGGTCTAGAGCCAAAATCTTGTTTTGGCTATAACAGGAGAAGGAAATCTTAGAATCAAGTGAAATTTTAAAAAAGTGCCAACAAAGGTCATTGACTGATTTAGCTCTAGATTTATAAAAGATAAAAATTAGTGGTTTTCAAAGAACCCACAGGTAATCATAGATAACATCATAGTTGATTATGAAATTTGGGTAGTGAGTTATGGGAGAAAACATGAAGAAACCTAGTGGTGATTTTTTGAATCTTCAGTGGAGGAAAATGGACTTAAGATCACCAATCTAGAAAAATTATCCTTGTCAAAATTTGATCTCCGCAAAAATCCAGACGATGTTGTCTTACTAAATCTTTCCTAGTTTTTCTCTGTTGGGAAATAACAATTTTGGCTAAAAATTTGAAGTATAGAAAAATACAAAAATGACAAAGTTGACAATTTTGTATTGATGCAAAATTTGATTCGAGCTTCAAATCACTTATTTGGAAATTTTAGTTTACTCACAATCATAAGTATTATATGTGCCCAATACACAAGTTTTCTTGGTTCTTTCCATATTTTCTTATACAACTGGCAGAAGTCAGTCTTTGAGCTTGATTGTAGCAGTGAGAAAAGTGCACAAATTGGGCATAGATGGAAAATTTAGAGAGCCATAAATTTCAACTGAGACCTCAAAATTGAGCATGTTTATATCCGTTGGAAAGGTGATTAAGAGGAGAATATGATAGAGAGCCCAAGTTTTCAAAATATGCATCTAGTTGTTTTAGAAAGTTGTAAGAATAATACCTTTGAACCTGAATGCACAATACATTTGTTAAATGTGGAAGATTTCCAACGCAACTTCACTTTTGGAAAAAGAGTTTAAGAGGATAGAGGTGCATATCGGATGTGATTATTGAGCAACGAAAGCTATAGATACTTCATGACGATGCTTGTGAAATGGTGAGGAGGAAAATTTGTGTAAATTTTTTGAACCTGCACATAATAGATCTAGTTAGAAGATACTACACACATTTGTAGAGAGAAATTGAGAAAAAAGAAGGAGAGAAAGAATAGAATAATTCTCATTAACCATAATGAATAATGAACAATTTACACATAATATACTCTGTATAACTCAATGAATGTGCATTGAAGGAGAACCAATGCACCATAGTGGTGTTCTAGAGTGATTTGGACACACACCAATAGTTACAGGAGTGAACTTCCACCTAGTCTAGTCTCTCAGGAAGTTACGGGAGTGAACTGCCACCTAGTCTAGTCTTTCAGGCAGTTACGGGAGTGAACTGCCACCTAGCTGAGTTGACTAGTCAACTAGTCTTCAATTAACTGACTAAACATAGTGTAGTGAGGATTATATCAAGGAATCAAGGGTAATGTGCCAGTCTGGTGACGATCCCAAGGAAAGTGCACATTAGCATGGTGATGATCCCAATGTTGCATGGTGACAAAACCAATGCAACATCTAGATTCAACTCAACTAGTCAAATTGAAGTGTCGGTTGAAAGAGAATATTCTCTAGGTGGAATATTCTCCCACAAAATATAAGAGACTGGATAATGACTAATTATGACTAACAAATAAGGAAAAAACTTAGGAAAAATAAATCCTAGGTGTGTGTGAAGTAACTCCAACACCCCCCCTGAACATCACTATGGTGAAAATAAAGAATGGGTCCCGACAACAAGGCCATGTTA
>JZKD02S0382036.1:241216-254673 GCA_000966675.3 Picea glauca
TTCCAAGAGGTCTTCACTGGAAGGAAGAAACACACTCTGGAAGGACACCATGTCGAGGGTCGCGACAGGAGTAAAGAGATCAGGATCTAACAACCCTATCGAAGAGATGACCATGTCAACTACTGGATCTAAGTCATCAGAAGTTGAAGCCATGGGCGACAATGCCACATAATTGACCTGGGGTGGGGGAGATACTGTTTTCATACAAGAACCATTCAGGGAGGCAATCCAGGTGGGGTCAATGAATGAAAGTTGATCAACAATCACAACTCGTTCATCGTGAGGGAAAGATATCACACGAAAAAGAGTAGACACAATAGMTTTCATGGCATAGACATAATCTCGCCCAAGGAGTAAAGAGAAATCCAAGGAATCTTGGAGTACCATGACGTCAATAAAGACATTTTTCCCTCCCAAAGTTACAGGAAACTGAGGAAGGGTCCCTAAAGGTTGACTAGTTCTTCTGTTAAAAGCTAACAGATTCTGCGTAACCGACGCAAGTGGAGGACAACCCAAAGCTTGCCAAGCAAGAGAGGAAAAAATACTAACAGACGGACCTTCATCTATCAATGTTTGAGGAATGTCCCAACCACAAACCTGTACTGTAATCTGGAAAGGCATGTAAGAGGGAAGACGAGGTCCAGTTAGCACATCCCAATCAAAACGGATGGCCTCATTACTTGGAGGGAGTTTCACAGGAGAAGGAGGAATACCCCCTGACACGACATAGTCTGTATCAACGAGAAAAACATGGGAAGTATCGAGTTTACTCTCGAGCGAGAGAGTAGGATCGACCGATGGAGAGATCAGATCAACCACTTGGGTTTCATTCTCTAGGGGGAGAAGGGGGTCAACAAGTGGAAACGGATCAACCGCTTGGGTTTCACTCTCTGAGGGGAGTGTTGGATTGACCAAGGATGGTATCGGATCAACCACTTTGTCAACTGGTTCAACTAAGGGCGTGACCAGATTGACGACATGATCAATCGGATTGACCGGCAAGGGAACCGGATTAATCATTCCATCAACTACAGGTGGGTTGAGAGAAAGCTTGCGATAAGCAACTGGAAGTTGAGGTTGTGAAACAGTCATATCTTCCAGCAATTTCGAGGCTTCGTCCATATGAGGACAAAGGTGAGTGAGATGACTCCCTTTGCATAGCATGCACGGGAACTTGACTCTACTTTTCTTCTTCCCAACCGTATCATGACTGGTTGACGTGGGGTCGTCAGCATGTTGTTCAGAGGATAACGACATGGGTTGGCAAGGGCATGTAGACCATGCTTCTATAACCTTGGATAGACCAGGGCAATCCTTAAGAATATGGCTACCCTTACAAATCTTGCAAGGGTACTTGGGCTTACACGTTGTTTGGGTGATATTGACATCATCAACTCTCCCAACATGAGTAACAATAACTGGTTGTTTTCCAACATGTTTGACAGTGGTTGGAGGTTTTGACCCTTGCTTATCTTTCTTCTTCTTAATATTTCTTTTCTTCTTCTTCTTATTCACTGAGTTACTAGGTTCATAACTTTCACTCGACGAAGAAGAAGAAACGGAAGGCGATAAATCCATAGGTGCGGACACACCGATCTCCCTAGATCCACCTGGATCTAGAACAAAACACACCAGAACATGACGCTTTCCTTAAGTTTTAGATATTGAATTTACTAGTAGGAAGGAACAAGTAACATACCTTAGTATCGCTTCCTAGGGTCTTTGTTTCTCCTGCTTCGCTCTGGTGCTCTCGTGAGGTCAAGAACAAGACAACACAAACCAATGCAACATCTAGACTCAACTCAACTAGTCAAACTGAAGTGTCAACTGAAAGAAAATATTCTCTAGGTGGAATATTGTCCCCTAAAATATAGGAGACTGGATAATAACTAATTATGACTAATAAACAAGGAAAAACCTTAGGAAAAATAAATCCTAGGTGTGTGTGAATTAAGTCCAACAATTTGAAGGTGAAAAATCATGGCAATGACAATGGTTGTTTAATAGCAGGTGGAAGGATTAAACCATGTATTATAGATTAACAAGGACACTCAAGGAGAGAGTGTTATGACAAGGTCTATTAACAAGATGGTCAAATTCCATGAATGGGTATTTTTAAGGTATGTAGTAGATAGGATCTCATATTTAGTAAAGCATAATAAAGGAACCAAGACATTGGTGCCTTGAAAGAGAAAGAAAGTGTAAATGTTTTAGGCACTAGTTGATTGTTGTCCATGTTTCTTTATTAAATAACTAAGATTTTGAATTACTTTAATAACATAATTAAAATTTTGAACATGCAACAGTTGCACATATAGCTGGAAAATATAAACAACAAAAGAGAAACAACTTTTCAAGTACATAAGAATTTGTCCTTCAATTCAACTTATCATTAATGATCAAAACTTACAAGGACACCTCAAAACTGAGGGTTTCAACCTGCTAAATGAGAAAAATGTTGAAATAGATACGAGGAACTGTTGAACTAATGTGGCCATAAAAATATATGACCTATCTGTATGGATGTATGTAATTTTCCATACGACTACACGGATATGTACAAAACGTTCTGTACAATTGTACAAAATCATTGTTGCACCTTTATTCTTCAACCCACAATCACTACAAATTGATCTTCTCACTGCTGCACTCATTTCTCTCTTCCTTGACCTCTTTTTTCACCTTTGGATAAAACTTATTTGATCTAGGTGGATATCGATGGCCACCTACCTATTCCAACTAGCTCATCTTGGTAGTTTTTCCTAGTTTTTGGGTCATGAACTTACGAGGTCGTTTTGAGGCCCTAAACAATATTTTTAGGGATCACCACAGTCAAATTAGAATCAAGATTAGAGAGTGAAAACATAATTTGCAGTCCTCAGATAGACCTTTCCAATAGGCTATCATGTGCCTAAAACGAAGACCGTATGCAAAAGTTATGACCCCGAGAAGTAGATGTACCAACTTACCCCAACGAGGCTCACATGAATTTTGGCGCTTCATCTCCTAGGGTTAGGTTTTTGGATGTCTAAGGTTTTGGAATTCATGTTTATTTTAAAAAGGATTTTAGAGCCTCATTGTACTCATATTCTTGTGAATGAGCGTAGCCATCACATTTCTTCTCAGAGATAAGTTGTCACCATTCTAGCAAGCTTGTTTCAGTTTGCATTTTACAGTTCATCATATTTCTTATTTAATAGAATTCAATTTTTAATGTATCTTTGTTATTATTCACCATGTCTCTGTTTTAATATTATAAATCTATGTTTTCATTTCGTTTCGCTCATAAATATGGATCAGTGGTATCACAGAGGTATGCTCCTTATCGTTTTTATCGCATGTCCCCGATGAGGTCAGGGTATAGAGAGTTGGGTCTTGAGCTTGTTTCTCTTGAGGAAAACTTCTCTCACACGCCTAGGAAACCTTCCATGGTAGGTGAAAATAAATAAGACGAAATAAGATATCCTTTCAAACTGTTTCTCGAGGAATCCATCGAGCAGAAAATGAATGATATGATGGACAACTTTGCATAAATCCTTCGACAACTGCTGACAAGCAACGCCTCTACCTCAAGTGGAGGCGCCGCCCCCTTCAAGGTAAAAATAAATTTTGATATTCCTATATTTGAAGGTCAAATATATGAAGATGCCATAGATAAATGATTGAATCTTATAGAAGGGTATTTTTTTGTCCACAACTTTTCTGATAGAGAAAATATTACATTTGTGCTCGTCAAAGCCGTCCCCCATGTTAAATATTGGTGGGAGACTTTCTGTGACCAAAAGGAAATAGAGGGATCCACATTATTTGTAGTTTCACCCACTTGGGGTTCCTTCAGGGATGCTATTAAGGAAAAATACTACCCTGTTGGAAGTTATGATGACTTGTATATAAGATGGACCACACTGTGACAGGAAAGAGAACAAACAGTGCCATATTTCACCAATGTCTTCCATATATTGCTTACCAATATGGGTATCAAATATTCTGAGTGAAATCTAGTGATCAAGTATCGTGACGGTCTACATAGATACATCCAGAAAACAATAGAGTTTCTAGACATCTCGTCCTTGGGCGTGACCTATCGATATGTTGTCAAAATAAAGAAGAAGATTAAACAAAAGATGCGACAGTTTGGGTCTGGGAACCCCTCACAACAAAAGAAGAGAAAGGGAATCCCCAACCCATATAATGAAGGGAAAAGAAAATATGGACAACCTCAGGACAACCAATCTAAGCCGCAAACAAGGAAGGACAATGGAAAGACGAAGAAAGACACTGAGAAGTGGTGCGACTTCCATAGGAGTCCCTAGCATAACATTGTTGATTTCCACTCAAAGCAGTCATTGGTGGTGGAGGTGAAATCCTATGAATCAGATGCATGTTCTGAATCAGAGTCAGAACTAGAAAAATGGAGACAAATTATTGATGCAGAACCCAGTGCCACCATTGCTACCACCAAGATCCATCCCAATGAACCCGATGAGCCAGAGGAAGGTGAGCGTCTATTTTATTCACATATGTAGGTGAAGGGTACTCCACTACACTTCATCGTTGATAGAGATAACAAGAATAATCCCATCTCAACATAGGTCATCAAGCAACTGGCCCTACCGACAATGCTGCACCCGCATCCAAACACCATCGGATGGCTCCACCAAGGAAGCGATCTTCACGTCAACCAACAATGTTACTTGTCCTACGACATCAAGTCCTTCATAGATGAGGTATTATGTGATGTTGATCCCCTTGAATTTTATGATGTTCCTTTGGGAAAACCTTATTTATGGAAACATCATGTTGTATATGAGTCTAGGCCTCGCAATGTTATTATTACTTTGGACATGAAATTATATAGGATACCTGAGGTAGTTCCACCTACTACCATTTCCTTGATCTCTGCTAAGCAATGTAGGAAGGTCATCTCTCAGACCAGGAAGTTTTTCTTCTTCTTGATTCACTCTCAAAGTGAGTGAAAGGTTGCAACCATGTCCATGGTCTCCGTGATAGATCTCCACACAACATAATCAAGTGGATAAGGTTGTGGAAGAATAAAAGGACATCTTCTCCTCACCCACTGGGGTACCTCTACACTGGCAGTTCAAGCATTAAATAGATATGACCCCCGACGCACCGCTACCTAATGGGTTAGTCTATCACCACTCTCTGTTAGAAAATGAGGAGATCAAGTGTCATATACAAGAATTGCTCCAAAAGGGGCACATCCGACCCAACTCATCACCATGTGGAATCCCAATCGTACTTTTGTAGAATAAAAATTGGACCCGACGACTCTGCATCGATTATCGAGCCCTAAATAAAATTACAGTTAGGAATCGATACCTGATTCCCTGAATAAACAATCTCCTTGACTAGCTCAAGGGGGGAAATTAATTCAGTAAGATTTCTCTGAAGTCTGGATACCATCAGGTCCCAATAGAGTAGACAGATGTATGAAAAACTGACTTCATTTCCAAAGAAGGTCTTTTCGAATGRTTGGTCATGCCCCTTGGTTTGTTGAATGCCCCAACAACTTTCRTGAGGATGATGGACAATATATTGTGACATTTCACCAATTATTTTGTGATGGTGTATCTGGATGACATCCTCATCTACAACAATAATTGGGTGGAGCACTTTTATCATATTCAATARGTTCTACACACTCTGCGACAACACAAGCTATATGAAAATTTGGAAAAATGCTCATTCGACATTYACAAGGTCCAGTACCTAGGATAGATTGTTGATGAGCATGAGGTTCATGTTGATCCCACCAAGATCTAGGTCATTTTTGATTGGCCAAACCCAACCACACTCACTGAGCTTCAAATCTTTTTAAGCCTTGCCAATTTCTATCGCACGTTTGTGTTGGGATTCTCCCATATTGCATGGGCCCTAAGCCAAGTAACGAGGGGTGGTGGTAAATAAATGTACGTGTGGGGAATGTCACAACAACAAGAGTTCAATTATTTGAAGAAGCGCTTGTACTCAACCCCAATGCTATCATTAATCGAACTACAACAACCCTTTAAGATCGAGACAAATGCTTCAAACTATGTTTTGGGTGCAGTTCTCACTCAAAACGAACACCCCGTGGCCTATCATAGTCAGACACTATAAAATGTTGTCCACAAGTACCCTACTTATGAAAAATAAATGTATTGCATTGTGCAAGCCTGCCACAAATGGAGGCATTACGTTCTCGGGAAGGAGACATTCATCCACACTGATCATAAGTCACTACAGTTCATGAATACACAGGGAAAATTACAGAATGACCGCCATCAGAAGTGGTCCACATACTTGCAACAATTCCATATCAACATCAAGTATAATACAGGAAGCACCAATGGCATCGTTGATTGCCTCAACTTCCCTCCAGTTGCAAGACTTACCACAGTTCTAAACTCTTGCGGCCACGAGACCTCTAGGTGGCCCCAACTATATGAGAGAGATCCTGACTTCTCTACCACCTACCAGATGTTGGGCGCAAACATAACTATCATTGATTTCCATCTTCAGGATGGGTTGTTGTCCCATTTGGGCCATATATGCTTTCCATAAAGCGAGAGAGCGAAGATGAATTGGGAAACCCACTACAATCAGGTGGAAAGACACTTCAGCGTCGAAAAGAGATTAAAAGTGTTTCAACAACATTTCTATTACCTGAAAATTTGACAGGATGCCAACAAGTATATCAGGTCCTGCACTTCCTACGCCATTTCCAAGCCAACCATTAAGAAACAAGACCTGTACACTCCTTTTCCTACTTCTGAAAGGACCTGGGAATCCATATCAATGGACTACATGTCGAGACTTCCGTCAACCAAGCAGAGAAATGACAATGCTTTTTGGGTGGTTGATCATTTTTCTAAAATGGCGATTTTGGTTGCCTGTAACAAGAGCATCACATCAGAGGCCACTGCCAAGCTATTCTTCAAACGAGTGTGGGTCCATTTTGGGATACCAAAAACCATCATCTCATATCAGGATAGTTGATTCCTCAACACATTCTGGTAGAGCCTCTAGTCACTGTTGGACACCAAGCTCACAAAATCCACTGCCTTCCACCCCCAGACGGATGGTCAAACAAAGGTCATCAACTGGATGATCATGAATATCTTGCGCATGCTCAATTACAAGCATCCCTGCACATGGGATGAGAGTCTCCATTATGTTCATAGTAGCTACAACAGAGCCCTACATAGTTCAACCGACCACAACCTATTTCAGGTGGGGTTGGGATTTCAACCATTGGGTCCCATGGATGTTGCACTACCCTTTGTGGCCACCCAGGTAGACTCATTCAATTCTCAATCTTAAGCTGAAAAAGATACTAGGTTCATTGAGTAGAGAAAACACATCTTCCAACAGGTTCATGATATTTTACAGAAGTCCAATGCCAAGTACAAGCAACGCCACGATCAACACCTAGTGCCACACAAGTTTCAGGTGGGAGATAAAGTTTGGTTGAACTTGCAGAAGGAATGCCTTATGGGGCCGAATCAAAATATTCATCCACTCCACTATGGAACTTACACCATCACCAAGGATTTGGGTGATAACTCTTTTGATCTCAACATTCCCCCCTTCCTTGGCTTGCATCCAATATTTAATGTGGACCTCCTTCGATCATATTTTCCACCATTATTAGAAGTCTCATAGATAACAAAACAATTCACACTAATAGAGCTCAACCCTGACTGCATGGAACATGCATCCACTGATCAAATCATGGAAAAATAGGTCAAGGGCACTCACCAACAAAGGATCCAACTTTATTAGGTTGTCAAAGCAGGGAAACTCTTGCACTGAGGCAAGTGGCTCACTCGGGGCCAAATTCAACATAAACTTCCTCATATTATGGGGGAAATCAACGAAATGGAGACCATTGCTTCCTTATGGGGCAGGATTTATCCAGGTGGATATCTGTGGCCACCCACCTATTCCAACTGGCTCATCTTGGCAGTTTCTCATTTTGGCAGTTTTTTTCTAGTTTTCGGGTCCTGAACATCTGGCGCTGTTTTTTGGGCCCTAAAAAACGTTTTTAGGGATCACCACATTACAAATATAGGTAGAGTTAGAGTTTGATGACATAATGTGTATTCCTCAGATAGACCTTTCCAATAGGCTATCGTGTGCCTAAAACGAAGATCGTATGCAAAATTTACAACCCCATGAAGTTGATGTACTAACTTACCCCAACGGGGCCCACATGACTTTTGGCGCTTCATCTCCCAGGGTTAGGTTTTTGGAATTCATATTTATTGTAAAAAGGTTTTAAGAGTCTCATTGTACTCATATTCTTGCGAATGAGCGTAGTCGTCACATCTCTTCTCAGAGATAAGCTGCCACCATTCTAGCAATCTTGTTTCAGTTTGCATTTTACAGTTTCAACATATTTCTTATTTAATAAAAGTCAAGTTTTACTGTATCTCTGTTATTAATCACCATTTCACCGTGTTAATATTATAAATTTGTGTTTTCATTTCATTCCACTCATAAATTCGGATCATTCTTCATGAAGAATGAATGTGTCTTCACCCTCTACCTTGACTTTCCTTTATACTGTAGATGAAACCCTAATCTACCAAAACCCTAATCTCTCGGTGAGATCAATGCTTGAGATTATTCTAAATAACTAATGCATTAAAAATGCACTTCATTAGACTAAAAAACCAATTAAAAATCACTTTATATACAAAGTGAATTACAAAATAGATTTGACTTAGACGACCTCATGCACGTTTGACACAAAACCTGTGTGGAAGTTCCTATTTGAGCTACAAACATCAACACTCCCTCTTAGCAAGGAAGGAGTTCTGCACCGGTCCAAGTTTGTCCTTGAATGCTTCAAACTTCCCTTTTTATAAGGGATTGGTAAAAATATCTACAACCTACTAATCCATGGGTACATATTGGACCTTCATTACTCCTTTTTGAATCTCATCTCGAATGAAGTGATAATTGATCTCTATGTTCTTGGACCTGTCATGAAATACTGCATTCTCATATATTTTGATAAAAATTTGATTATCATAGTAAATGACTATGGGATCCAACTCCTGATCAAATAATCATGCTAGTAACTTTTAAATCCATATGGCTTCACAACTAGTGGTACTAGTTGCCATATACTCTGCCTCTACTAAGCTAAGTGCCACTGAAGTTTGCTTCCTATTGAACCAATATATCATCACTGATTCGAAGCTAAAGAAACATATTGAGGTGCTCTTCCTGTCTGTTGCACTGTCTGCCCAATATGAGTCTGTATACCCCTGAAACTTCACCTCACCATCTCCAAGATATCTCATCCCATACTCCACTATGCCTCTCAAGTATCTGAGAATATGTTTTTTTTCTACCCAATGATGATGCCTCGACTCCAACATGAATTGGATCAAGGTGTTCACTGCAAAACATATATATGGCCTAGTGTTGACTAGATACATCAAGGAACCTTTTAGTTTCCTATAAAATGTGGGATGCACCATATTTGAATTTGAAGTAGTGACCTTTTTTAGATTAGTGATCATATGCATCGTCATGGGTCTACAATCCTCCATTCAAAATCTCTTTAGGACCTATGTTTCATACTTACCTTACCTAAGGAAAATCTCCCCTGGTATTTACCAAACCTCCAACCCCAAGAAGTAATGCACCATGTCGATTTCCTTCACCTTGAACTCAACTACCATGTCTACGTTGCACCCTGCAATGAACTTCTCTAATCTTGTAAGGAACAAGTCATCTACATACAACACCAAAGTGAGTTGATCAACCTCAACAAATATGAAATACAAGTTGGGATCTACTTCACTTTTGGTGAATCCCATACTTTGCAGGTATCCATTGATCTTGGAATACCATGCTCTCAGTTCTTTCTTGAGTCCATACATAACCTTTTTCATCTTTCAAGCATGGGACTCATTCCCACTGATCTAAAATCCCCGAGGTTTCTCTATGTACACTTCTTCCTTAATTATTCCATTGAGGAAATTTGTCTTTACATCCATCTAATGTATCCTCCATCCCATAAAGGAGACTAAGGACATCACTTCTCTAATCAAAGTGTACCTAGGGATTGGAGAGAAACCATCCTTATAGTCCTCCCTCCTTCTGGAAGAACTCTCTCACCACAAATCTTTCTTTGTACTTCTCAATGTTTCCATCTGCAACATGCTTGATCTTGTAGAACCACCTGGAGCTGACTACTGACTTCCCCTCTAGTCTTGGTCCAGTGTCCCATACACAATTCTTCACGATGGAGGTGTACTTGTAATATACCAGATATAAAAAGTATTCAGAACACAAATAAAATGCTAGAAATGGCAGAATAACAACAATATAACCAGAACAATCACCACAATAACATTGAAATGATATGAGAATAACAATAGAAATAACACTTTGATTCTGATAGAAATGTTCACGGGCCTCTTCGAGGGGGAAACCTCTGGTTGAGAAGATCTCTATTACAATAATATCCAAGCTAGGGTTCTCATACCCTCGACTCCTATTTATACTAAATGTGTATATCAAAAGAAGCATCTAGAGGAAGATCCTTCTAGAAGCGGAAGCTTCTATTAGGTCTTATTACATTCGACTTATTTTATTTTATTGCAAGGCCTTATTAATATTGACCTTTATTACATCTGAATATATTGTTCTACCTATGTGCGGGTTAGGACCCTAACATGTCCTCCCCCTTAAAAACAACCTTGTCCTCAAGGCATGAGATGTGCAAATTGCTGCAAAATGGTAGCTAGTTACCAAGTGGCATCTGTTGGAGTTGTATCTTTCCAATGTACTAACACTTCCTTGATAGTTCTCTGATACAAGTGACGCTCACGCTGGTCCAAAAATGCTTGTGGATGTAGCCAAATGGATCCTTCTTCAGCTAACTCRGGAAGGTTGGTTTGAATTTGGCACTTAGTTCCAATCACCTTCTTTAAGCATGAAACATGAAAACATGATGTAGCTTCGAATGGCTAGGCAAAGCTAACTGATAGGCCACCTGTCCCACACACTTGAGAATGGTATAAGGACCATAAAATTTGGGCGCTAGATTCTGACAATGCTCGACCTTGAGGGAATTTTGCTTGTAAGGTTGCAGTCGAAGAAACACCTGATCCCCTTCTGCAAATTGAAATTCAGAGCGACCTTGATCTTCCTGTTGCTTCATACGATTCTGTGCCATGACCAAATTCTCTTTGAGGGTATAGAGAATAGCCTCTTGAACTGTAAGTGTTTGGTCAGCCACCTGGACCTTTGAGACACTAGGTAAGTATGAGATAACTGAAGGTGGCTTCTACCCAGATACCGCTTCAAAAGGAGTCATGCGTGTAGCTGTATGGTATGAAGTGTTGTACCACCATTTAGCTAGGGGTAACCATTAAGCCCACTAATTTTTCTTTTTCGAGGAAAAACACCTCAAATATGTTTCCAAACACTTGTTGACAACTTCCGTTTGACCATCAGTCTGGGGATGATAAGTTGTAATGAGATGCAATGGGGTGCCTTGTAGCTTGAACAGTTCTTGCCAAAAATTTCTTGTGAAAGTTGGGTCGCGATCATAAACAATAGAGTGTGGCATGCCATGAAGCTTAAAGACCCGATCCATGAAAATTTGAGCCGCCGTGGATGCTGTAAATGGGTGTTGAAGAGCGCAGAAATGAGCATACTTGGAAAGGCGATCAAAAACCACCATGATGAATGATTTATTTCCCGATTTGGGTAAGCCTGTAATAAAATCCATAGAGATATCCCTCCAGATAGCAGGTGGAATCGAAATCGGTTGTAGTGTGCCCATAGATTTGACTGCTTCTCCCTTGTTGCGTTGACACACATCACATTCAGCCAAGAGTACCCTGGGGAAGCTGGAGCATTGGACTGCAATTGTTGGATCATATGCGAACTTTTGGGATCTTGTAGCCATTCCTGGCGAATGGCTTGGAGCCAATTTGGTACAATGAAGAAAATAGAAGAAAGGGATCCTTCGTCTTCATATTTTTGGGAAAGTGCATATGCAACCACATTGTCTTTTCCTTTCTTCTAAATGATCTCATAATCATATCCAAAGAGCTTCGTCACCCATTTTTGTTGCTCTGGGGAGGAAATGCGTTGTTCCAGAAAATACTTGAGGCTTTGATGGCCTGTCTTAATTTGGAAGCATTGCCCCAATAGATAAGGGCACCACAGATCAACGACATGCATAATAGCCAACATTTCCTTTTCATAGATTGATTTGCCCAAATTTATTTTGAGATAGTTGCTTGCTGGTAAAGGCCAAATGCCGACCCTCTTGCATAAGGACAACACCAATTCCTTTCCCTGAAGCATGACATTCCAAGACAAAGGTCTTTGTGAAATCAGGAAGGACCAGGACTAGAGTGGTGCACATGGACATCTTCAAGGTTTGAAAAGCTTGAGAAGGGGCTGGAGTCCAAGTGAAAGAGNGGAAAAGTTGGTGCTGAGAGAGTAGATGGAGAACTCGATCCACATGAGAAAGATGTCATGTCCCGGTCTTGCTATAGATGAGGATATCATCAAAGAAAACTAAGACAAAATGACATAGAAAAGGATGGAAGACATGATTCATGAGGCTTTGGAAGGAGGAGGGGGCATTACACAAGCCAAAGGGCATGACCAAAAACTCATAGTGGCCCTCATGAGTTCTAAAGGCAGTCTTGGGAATATCTGCCTCTTTTATACGTATCTGGTGGTAGCCCGAACTAAGATCAAGTTTAGTGAAGAATTGGGCGCCACTCAGTTCATCCAAGAGGTCATGAATGATAGGAATCGAAAATTTGTCTTTAATGGTAAGTTTGTTGAGGGCACTGAAGTCAAGACACATTCACCAAGAACCTTATTTCTTTAGGGGATCTTACTGGGGAGGATAATGCATGCATTAAGAAGTTCCTGGACCATTTTTTCAATTTTTTTTTTTTGGGAAAAAGGGTGACGATACAGAAGGATATTGGGAGGAAGGATTTTGGGTACAAGGGGAATGGAATGACCATGAAGACCACATGAAGGAGGGAGTCCCTGGGGAGTGGAAAATACCACTTGATGTTTAGAAAGGATGGCTTGGAGGTCTTGCGGTACAAAGGGTGTTTATGTTTCTTGTATGGCATGGATTTGAGCAATAACACCAAAATGACCCTTTTTTAGCATCTTTTCCATGCGATGGGAACTAATGATCTCAGGCGAACCAATGGTGATGCCTTGCAACTTATATTGGTGGCCCTCTTGGTCAAATTGCATGGTTAATTTATTAAAATCCATGAGAATGGGACCCAAAGTCCTTAGCCAGTCTGCACCCAACACAATGTCACACCCACCCATGTCGATAGAAAACATATGATATTTCAGGTGGTAGTCACCAATTTGGAGACATACATTTTCACAATGCCCTCCACATTTCATGGAGCCACCATTGGCAATCATGATTT
>JZKD02S0382036.1:281924-296659 GCA_000966675.3 Picea glauca
GTCCATCTCAAGACCCAAATTGAAGAAGCCAAAAGGGTAGAGGAACTATTGAAGAATCAAATTAATGAAAAGGAAGAGTCATGTGATAAGTTAGAAGCTGAAGTTGTTGACCTTATAAAGAAGGTAGATAAGACCAACAAATTCTTGAATAACTCACAAATCTTGAATGAGATCTTGGAAAGTCAAAGATCTCCATATGATAAATCAGGTATTGGATACAAAGAAGAAGCTACACATGTTGAAGCAAGCACGTCAAAGGAGCATGAGGTAAGTCTATCAAACGATGAAGGCAATGTTGCAAATCAACCATCCACACAAAGAAAATAAAATTTCAAAAGAACAAAGCAAGGAAGACATCAAGAAGCTATCTTTGGGACACCAAAGCTAAGGTATGCAAGTATTTTTCATGGGCATTGTTATTCATGTAATGAATATGGTCACAAATCTTTTGAATGTAAAGCTTATGAAAGGAGATATAATGGAAGATTTTATAACACCATAAGGTGTTGGAGATGCGATCAAGTAGGACACCTTGATGTTCACTGTAACACCATGAGATGATACAATTGTAGTGGATTTGGCCACAAATCCTAGGATTGCTGGAACACAAGAAGAAATTCCATGATGAGGACTTCACATAGCATGGCTAGAAGAAGGAATGAATTAAGGAAGGGAGACATCTTTGAAAATATGGTTGCTCAGAGCTCAAGTTCTGAGAAGTAGGGACACCTTCAGAAGTGGGTGAAGAAGACTGAGCAGTCAGAGCAGAATGGAAGCCTGAAGGGAAGCTATAGTAAGTCATCTACGGAAGCATACATGGGTGACAATGGTATCAGTCACGTACATACGCATGCTGACCTTGAATAGGTCGTGTACATACGCGAGCTGTTGTGCATCATAAAACATATATGTGGTAAAGCCTTGGGAAATAGGCAATACAGATGGGTTGTAGCTTGATGTGATGGTATAACACTCTGTTGCAGGGTATGGAATTATTTGTTGCAGGTTTTGACACTATTTGTTGCAGGTTTTCATGATTCTATATTGGATTATGTAATGTGATGATAAAAATAATTAAAGGCCATCTTGGATGCATGATAAAAATAATTAAAGGCCATGAGTATAAATTACGACATTTTATATTGAAGAAAATGATGGTTATGACAGTGAAGTTATGGCACCTTGGTTATGTGATATATATTAAGATATCATTGATCTCTTGAAGCATACTACTAGTACATGTGTTGGATGCTTAGTATTTGTTGTAGTGAATGGAGGATTGATGATGATTTGTTGGTGTACATGGCTGGTACATATTTTGAGTTTCATTGATATATCTTATGATGTATTATTGGAAGCTTACTTGTTGGAAAACTTGATGCATGCATTTGGCATATGGATGGGCTACATATTGGGACATTTAGTTGGTGAGTTTATGAGGTGATCATGTTGTACATCATTGATGATCTATAGTTGATGCATGATTGGTGGAGGCACCTACTAGTAGTTTGATTGGCACATATTTTATGGAGGATTTGGCATACTTGCTTGGTACAAGTGCCGATACATGTTGATATGCATATTTGGTACACTCATAGATGGAATATGCTTGATGATAGTACACCATTGGTATTACTTGATTAGCACAACAAATTGGTATTTGTTTGAGATACATGGTTGGAATAATTGGTAGATGCACATGGTTGGAATAATTGGTAGATGCACATGTTGGCATATGGTTGATACATTCCATGGATGATATCTGATGGCACATTGTATGGTATTGATGTACATGGGTGTTGTGCATGGTGGGCACACATTTTGGTACAAGATGTACTTGGTTGATATTTTTCTCATGATTCTCTATTTCATTATTAACATATCATTTTCTTCATGATGTTTGGTATTGCATAAGTTTGATGCATGCACAGGTCCAAGGATTGTCATGTGATAGCATATTTCTCATCTTGCAGATAGGGGGAGACATACCCATAGGAGGATTCATGCTTGAGCATGATTCTAAGAGGAGATATTTATCAGATGCATACCTAGAAAAGAACCCTATGTTTGAAGAAAGAGCACAGAGGCATAATTCCAGGGGGAGCGATGGTCACAGGGGGAGTATGAGAAATGTATCTTCAACATTGCATCAGAGTGATATCCTTTGTTCAAAAGGGGATATATTATTCAGAGGAAGATCAAAAGCATTCAGACAGGGGGAACAACCCCAAGGAGAGTTCAAGCAGGGGGAGTATCCCCAAGAGGAGAATGACCCTTTTCCATTGATGTCAAAGGGGGAGAGATGGTCACATTGATGTGATTGATGTTTAGCAATGGGGAGAGATAGTCATATTGATATGATTGATGACTATTGATGTAGATAATGCCTTGTCTACATGTTGACATCAATGATTGGTGTTGACATCAATGTTGGTATTGCCATCAATGCCAAAGGGGGAGATTGTTGGATCATATTGTCATTGATGCCAATGGTTTGATTGTGGTTTGATTGATTGATTTTATTGATTGATGTCAAGTGATCGCTTGATTGATTGATGATTGATTAACAATGTATATGTATTTTCCTTGATGAGAATGATAAATGTCAAGTGGAAAACAATCGATGAAGATGGACCAATGAGTTGTCATTGATGTGATGCATAGTTTGTTTGATGTAAAGATGAATCATTATTTTCTTGTCATTGTTGATAAGAAGTGCAAATGGATGAACTCCAAAGTGGTCCCCTTATGGTGAAATCCCTCACGGGAAGATGATTTGTGATTGAGTCATAGTTGAGAGAACCCATGCTTGTATGTGGAATAATGAGATGAATATCAATGATTTTGTTGGTGAAACTATCCTATATGGATAGTGCTTGTCATGCCATTTCTGGTGGTATGCGGAATGCCACATAACTCCTCACGGTTTGAGAGTTATGGCCCTACGAAGTTGAAGAACCCCCATATGATGGCTTGAAGCCCCATAAGGTCAAAGGAGTCAAAGTGCTTGAGAAGAAGAAATTATTATTTAAATGATAAAGTGAAGTGACAAAATCAAGAAGGATTATTTAAATATTAAAGTAAGGTGACGAAATCGAGGAGGAATATTTAAATGATAAAGTAATGGATAACTTTCTATTTATGGAAAGTGGTTAACCCTAAAATGAGGAAAATAGGTTAAGTGACCTAGAAATAGGTTAAGTGACCTAGAAGTGGGTTAAGTGATCTAGAAGATGAAGAGTATAAATAAGAGGCTAGGGTCTCTTGTGAAAAGTACATTTTTAGAAGAACATTTTGGAAGTACATTTTGGGAGTATCTCTTGTGTATATTTTGTGAGTATCTACTGAGAATGATTGAAGATATATTATGAGAAAGAGAGCATGAGAAGGATCTCATGGATGCATCAAAGTTTCGACAATGTCTGAGATCTTGATGGAAAAAGTCTTGGAGCTTCATAAACCCTAGTTTCTGAGGTATATGTGGGTTGTAATGGGCTAGAGCGCGTACATACGCGGGCTGTATGAGGACATGGCACGTACAATAGATAAAATCACAAAGATTTGTGTTTGAGCCGATGACTGGTTGTTGAAGATTGTAGTAGGTTCCAGATCTACATTCTATGGGCTCAGATCTGTCACTGAGACTCTGGTATGGTTACGTTATTGTCTTGATGGTTACTATTGCTTGTTGTGTTGTGAATTCTTAGGGAAATCTTGGTATGGCTGCTATGATGTGATTTATGCTGGTTGATGGAGTGAACAGTACTCTTGTGATTCAATGGTGATATGATTGCTATGGTATACTAGTTGATTATACATGATTGAGTTAGCATTCATATTGATTGGTTGTGGAGCATGAGTAGACCATTGGAGAGATTGGATGTGTTTTGATTGGCTATGGGTCAGTTTGGATAGTGAGAGACAGAGGAAAATGTCATTGCAGGTTGCAGAGGATTTGAGTATGTGAAGCAAAGAAAAACCCTAGTGTTACACATCAAAATTACTCACTCTAATGATGACCTATTGTCGTCATTACCAGTGTCGCATTTTGGCTGCAAGTGTCGCAAGTGTCCCAATCATCATACTATCATCTTGCCTATGTCGTGTCTCTAATGACATCACAAGGACACTTAAGACACCTTCAAAGATTGGTTTAAGGAAGAGAAATCATTTGATGAAGAGTACAAAGCATTTTCCATGGAAAATACCACTTAAAAATGATTTTTGAAGGGAAACGCTCCCATACCCACTGTCAGGGAGTGCCAACGCTCCCTACCCCTCTTTGGGGGAGCGTTGCAACACTCAGGACACCATTCTGGGGGAGCGTTGGTTTTTTTTGAAGGAATTTTGGGCAGCGCTCCCCTGCCCACTGTCAGGGAGTGCCAACACTTTTTACCCTCCTTTGTGGGAGCATTGCAATGCTCTGTTACAGGACAATTTCTGTTACAGAAGAATCCTCGTGCAGACAAGTGGATTCCCTCTTGGATACTAGACCCCTATAACCAAGACATAAAGGTGCTAATGTGGACACTGACATTCCTTTGCATGAAGCTAAACTATTCAAGGAAGAAGAAGAAATAAAGGTAAATACCTTTACCGRCGTTTGTCCTTGCTTGATCYAGGCTGATCTTGATCTCCAAGTTCTTTAGAATGTCCTAGAATATAATGAGCAACAACAAYGAAACATACTTCCTACTCTACCATGATTAGCTTCATAATAGATCTATCAAAAGAARCAAGTTCATGAAACATACACAAACTTAAAGGAAACAGACCAAGCACATATTTATATTAATGAAAACAAAGAAAAGTGCTTACAACCATAGATGTAGATCTAATAGCTTCACCAAGMTCTCTTTGTCCAGACCCTTGCTCAAAAGTTCCATGATCATAATGACTGTAACTTTCACTGTAAATCTCCCTTATGAGATCATAAGTTTGATGCCTCTAAACTCCATTTGCTTTTACCATGAGAAGGCCTCCTTATATAATCTTGGAGAGACCCAACCACCTTAGAGATTCTTGGGATAGTTTGAGGATCTTTCTCCTTCAGTTGTGGATCCTCCTTAAGATCCAACCTTGACCTCATATTTGAATCCAACTGATTTCCAAGATGAAGGGGATTTTCCCCTGATTTTCCTCAACAACCCAAAATTTGATCAAACATGCAAGCGCTCCCCCAAAATGGTGCACAGAGCGTTGCAACACTCCCCCACAGGAGGGTACAGAGCATTGGAACTCCCTGATAGTGGGCAGGGGAGAACTGCCCAAAATTCCTTCAAGAAAACCCAACGCTACCCCAGAATGGTGTCCTGAGTGTTGCAATGCTCCCCCAAAGAGGGGTAGCGAGCGTTGGCACTCCCTGACAATGGGTAGGGGAGAGTTTCCCTTCAAAAATCATTTTTAAGTGATCTTTTCCATGAAACATGATTTGTACTCTTCATCAAATGATTTCTCTTCCTTAAACCAGTCTTTGAAGGTTTCTTAAGTGTCCCTGTGATGTCGTTAGAGACACGACATAGGCAACATGATAGTATGATGTTTGGGACACTTGCGGCCAAAATGAGACACTTGTGACACTGGTAATGATGACAATAGGTCATCATTAGAGTGAGTAATTTTGATGTATAATAGATTTCCCCCCAAAGTGCAAAGTTAGAAGATAGAAACTGATGACTGAAGTACTTTGTAGACTTTTTTGAGCAAGGGTATGGACTCATATAACCTGGAAGAAGCTGCACACAACCATCAAACAAATATTATGACATGTTTCAAACCTAAGATAGGCATACCTATGCTTGAGTGATAAAGACTTTCAAGGTATGGCCACCATAAAATACATTGCAGATCCATAATTATATTGACAAAAAGGTATATCCACTGAAGATACAATGTGGATCTATACTCCCATGACATGAACTGATCGTAGGCATGAAAAATACATAGTGGATCTATGAGACGACAAGACATATCCATGGTCCAATACAAAGTGGATCTATGTGACAGTATACGTGTCAATATTCAAGAGAAACTCTGTCACAACCTGGGAAAAGTACATATAAGAGTGATGACTCAACCCAGGGTCTTCTTACCGATCCCGATGTAGTATGAATCTAACCATGTGGATAGATGTCCTGATGTCGAACATGGTAGAAACCACTTGATTACCGGTCAATGAGGTAAAACGTTAACAAGTGCGAGGGAAATCACCATTGATGTCAATGGTTCCCAAGGTACCCTAGTACATTCCAGTGAATGTGAATAAATGAGCTGAAGTCGAACATCCATGGAATCATTCGATCAACAGTCAATGATGTAAACCCACTGTTGGACATGAAGAGGCTTTCCATTGAGGCATGCAGGTCCCAATGTACTAACTGGTTTTTAAGTCTAGTTCCCGGATAATGTGTTGAAGTCGACATGAACAGAATCATCGAAGGAGGGCCTTGATGTATCCCCCATCAACGACATTAAATTGACACAGAGATGTAATTGGTAGATCAAATGAACATGGACTGACATGGGTATTGAAACAGGATATTTGTGGTGGCTAACTCTCAAGGAAGATACTTCCCTTGAACACTGAGGCACAACAACAGAAACATGACATGGACCAAAACATGATGATGCAATGGATATTGTGACTTTCGTCGGGTGACCCAAAGGAGTAAAGAAAATCAGAGGATTGGTTCAGTGTAGAGGTTCAACAGATTAAAATGTATTCAAAGACAAAGTGTCATTTTCAAGGGCGACCGTAAGAGTGACCTGTAATGTTCCCCAAAACTACTTGGCTTGCTTCCTTCAATTCCCCCCCCCATCCAGATAGACGAGTACCTCTTTTTGATTTAACGAGCTCGAGGAGGATAAACCATGATTGATATAACTCACCTTTGGTAAGTCCCTCTTCCTTTGTTTAACGAACTAGAAGAAGTAAGGGTTCGGTCACGTATGGTCCCTTCAATGTATGATTGTTTCACGAGTCCAGAGAAGGTAAACTCGGTGATTTTTCATGTTTAAAGAGTCTGAAAAGAACTTAAAGATGACTCCAGGGTTGTCCTTTTTTGTAATGTTAGTCTCGCGAGGCCAAAAAAGAGATAAATTATCACTCGAAAGATTCCCTTTCAAACCTTTTAACGAGTGTGAAAAGAAGCAAGATCTCTCGACAATATTTTCATGTTTAGAGAGTCTGAAAAGAGCTTAAAGGAGACTCCAGGGGATTCCTTTTTCATATAACCTTTACGAATCTGAAAAAGTGATAAAAGTCTACTCAGTTACATTCTCATGTATTTACGAGCGTGAGAAAGAACAAAGACTAAGCTCTGTATTGGTTTCATTTTTACACAAGCTTGAAACAAAATCAAAATATGCTTTTAAATTCCCAACGTAATTTATAAAGGTTGGGATACCCATGGATGGTTGGTACTCTGCCCCCAGCTTGAAAATATAGTGGCTTAACTCCATAATGATAATCAAAGGCTGGAGAGATGCCTCCCAAGATTCAATTCATTCACCGACTTTGAGGTTGTCACCAATTTATGTACTAGATGGAGAAAAATGATACAGGTGGATGAAATGAAGGTTCAAATACGAGACCTAACGAAAGACTCGACTCGACATCTACGAGATATAGCAAAAGACTTGACCTGACAGGAGAGGTGGTTGTTTCATTTTTTAACAATCTTGACACAGGAAAATAACTATGCTCAAGGCTCCGGGTTCAATCCCCAGATTTCTGTTTCATTTTTTAACAATCTTGTTACAGAGAGGAAAACTATGCTCATAGCCTCTGTTTCATTTTTTAACGATTTTGCTACAGAGAGGAAAAATATGCTCATAACTTCTTCTTGATCATGGTTTCCAAGAGGATAATTCTCTGGAAGGACACCATGTCAAGGGACAAAACTCAGTCATGGCTTCCAAGATATCTTCACTGGATGGAAGAAGAATGCTCCAGAAGGAATACATGTCGAGGCTCTCGTCAGGTGTAAGGATATCAGGCTCCAATAGACCTACTGAAGAGATCACCATGTCAACTATCGGATCTAAGTCATCAGAAGTTGAAGTCATAGGAGACAATGCCATATAATTGACCCGTGGTAGGGGTGATACCTACTGCATATAAGACTTGTTTAGGGAGGTCATCGGGTTGATGGTCAAGTCAGGGCCGATAAACGAAAGTTGATCAATAGTCACCATTCTTCCATCGTGTGGGAAATATATCATACGAAAAAGAGTGGACACAATAGATTTCATGGAATATACATAATCTTGCCCAAGGAGTAAATCGAAATCCAAGGGGTCTTGGACCACCATAAAATCAATAAAGACAGTTTTCCCTCCCAAAGTTACGGGAAACTGAGGAAGGATCCCTAAAGGGTGACTGGTTCTTCTGTTAAAAGTGAACAGAGTCTAGGTAACCGACACAAGCTGAGGATAACCCAAATCTTGCCAAGCAATAGAGGACAAAATACTAACGGATGAACCTTCGTCTATCAGCACATGAGGAACATCCCGATCACAAGCTTGTACTGTAATATTGAAAGGAATGTGAGAGGGAAGACGAGGTCTAGTGAGCACACCCCAATCAAAAAGGATGGCCTCATTACTTGGAGGGGGTTTCACGGGAGAAGGAGGAATGCCCCCCAACACGGTAGATTCTGTATCAATGAGAAAAATGTGGGCAGTATCGGGTTTACTCTCTAGAGGGAGAGTAGGATCGATTGATAGTGACATCAAATCAACCACTTGGGTTTCATTCTCCAAGGGGAGAATGGGGTTGACAACTAGAAAAAGGATTGATTTCTTGGGTTACACTCTCTAACGGGAGAGTAGGATCGACTGAATATGGGATCGGATCAACCACTTTGTCAACTATTTCAACTAAGGACTTGAACCGATTGACTACATGATCAACCAAACTGACCGATGAAGGGAACAAAGCAACCACTTTGTCACTCGTCAGAGGAGGAGTGGGATTGACCACGTTGGCACTCTTCAGATGAAGGGTGGGACTGACCAATGAAGGGACTGGATCAGTCACTTAGGTTTCACTTTTCAGATGAAAAGTGGGGTTGATCAATGAAGGAACTGGATTAACTACTTTGGTTAGTGGTTCAATCGAGGACGAAACTAGATTGACCACCTGATCAACCAGACTGACCGAGGATGGAACCAGATTGACCATTCCATCAACTAACGATGGGTTGGGGGAAATATTATGATAACCAGTTGGAATTTGAAGATTTTCCAAAAGAGAAGAAGCCTCATCCATACGAGGAAAAAGGTGAGAATAATGATCACCTTCGCATAACATACAAGGAAATTTGACAATTGTATTCTTCTTACCAACTTTAATGTCACTAGTTGACGGGGTGTCACCAACATGTCTAGCAGGGGCCGATGATGTGGAGGACCACAGTTCTAAGACCTTGGGAATACCAGGGAAATCCCTTAGAAAGTGGTCACCCTTACAAATATTTCACCTAGTTTCTCATAAGTATACGCATGTTTCATTGTAGACTGGTCACATACATACACGGGTTGTAGTGAGCTAGGGCGCGTACACACGCTGGCTGCACTACTGACAGGTCGTGTACCTGTGACATATTGATATATGTGGAGGATAGTTGCCTCATCACAGTTGGTGCTGAGGATGTAAGTTGAGTCTTGCATATAGAGCTGGTGCTCTTGTAGAGTTGTACTATATTCAGTTTTTGTTGATAAACCCCAAGGATTGTAGTCCGTAATAAAAATAAAATTGTACATACATCTTGTGTTCTTTGTGTTCCTTGTGGTGATGACTTATTAATGATATATGTTGTTGATATATGTTCACATCTAGCTGGATATAAATGACAAAAATGAGTAATGAGTAAATGTTGAATATTAACTAATGAGTTTTGTGTAAGAGGGAAGTTTTTAGGGAAAAGAGCCCAACACTCATTCACCCCCCCTCTAAGTGTGGTAGGTGTGTCCAAAAAAATAAACCCCCAAATCAAAAAGTGGTGCTACCAGTAGCACCATTTTTTTAAATAGGGTCAAAATTACAACATTTCTCAAACATGGTCTTCGAAACACAGACAATAGCTTAGAAAAACCTTAAAATCAACACCTTAAAAAAATATGTTTTTGATTTTTTTTTTCGAAATGTTAAAATTTTAGAAAATTTGAAATCGTATTTTTAGCAGTTGGTACCATTAAAACCAAAACCTCAAAATCAACCATCCAATTGAAAATTACTTCTATAGGTAGCACCCATTCTAAAATTGGGGTATGAAAATGACACATTTTTATAAAGTGGTAAAATAACTCATCATTATTGTAAACAAAATCATACAATCAACCCTTAAATGCTTAATTTTAAAATCTTACTATCACTCAAAGCACAAGGTAATACATAATGCCATGAAAATATCACAATACACTTTAAAAATTCAACGTCACTTTTTAATAATTTTTTTACTTTTAATAAAAAAAAAAGTAAATACAAGTTACATTGAATGAAACATAAATTATTTCTTAAAAGTATTGTTATATTGTCCATATTCAAAACATATGAGCTGAGAAATTTTATTATATTATCCATAATCAAAACACATAATTCATAAAACATAAAAAATATCATAACTTCATGTAAGATCATATGTAAGTTCAATGCTCATTTCTAGTTACCATACAAACATCATATGGATAAAAAATGCATAAAATGTTTCATACACTTATTCAAATTAACTCATGGTTTTGGAAATACCATCAGAGCCTACACTATCGTCAGATGAATGATTGGATGAAGATGTAGATGATCCATACTCTTCTCTATTGTTGATGATTGCATCATCTGAGTCTACATGCATGCCGAACATTTCAGATGTCAAATGCCTTTTAAATCTATGACTAGGTTCAACGGACTCTCATCTTGCATTTATTTCTTGTGGCAAAAAACTCTTGATAATATTTGTTGTCTTGGAGCAAAGTGTTCCTCTCTTTGTCAAATTGAACTCATAAACAAGTATGTCAACATCATCTAATTTTAAGAGGTCAGTGCGAAGACAAGTTGTATTTTGACCCTTTCTTTTTCTCTTTCTATTGACATGTTTCTCAACCACCATCTCTAGCTTGTACACACCATTGAATGGGTGTGTACTTGTTGCATATCAATGCACTTCAATTGCAATAACATCATCATTTTTTTCCCAATATTTATAGCCTTTGCAATCCATAATGGATAACCATGTGGATCTTCAATCGCTAAGACTGCAATCATGCTACCCTCCTTAATATCTTATAATGAACCCCTATAAATATCTTCCATGGCTTCACGTTGTGTGCATGACCTTCGCGAACCAATATCCATTTATCTTTCCTCTCCTTTTGTAAACTCAATAACACCTTGAGATTCTTATTGAACTTCAACAATGTTTGTTTCTTGAGACTCATTTGGCGTATTTTGTGGCCAATGAAATGGAGTCTTCAACAATGTATCTTCATTTGTTGAGATTGAAATTATGTCACTTTGACTATTGAAAAAAGACTCCCACCAAACAGAATAAACAACATCAAAGTAATCCTATGTATCCTTAATGGACTTTTTTATTTCTTCTAGGAATTTAGAATAATCTACATCTCTATTACGTCTCCATGCATTATGGATTTCAGCAACTGATTGTAAAAATAATAACTTTGATGCAAATATTGGACGATCTGGAATGAACTTCAAAAATGCTAAACTTGATGAAGACCCCCATTCTGTAGTAGTTGAATACTACTTTCCCCATATAAGTGTTTTCCCATCAATTTTTTTGAAACAAAATTGATGTTGGAAGCTAATGTCATTAAGTTTCTCAATACATTTTTCTTCATGATGCTATCCCTGAATAAATCTTCGCATGTCAACAGTTTCTTCTAATATATGAAAAATAGGCTCTGGAATGTATGCTTTCTTAATACATTCAATCAATGATGGTAGACTTCCAACATTTTCCCTCTTCAATGTTACTGAAAAATGACTGAACATTTGATCAATATGATCATGAGTGTGTCCAACAAGAAGGAAACCAACTTTCACCTTTTGAAAGATTCTCATTTCAACAAGCATGCTTAGATATCCAAACACAATTTGATTTTTATTTTCATGACTAGTATTGTCCAACTGTAGATAGAGAACTTGAGGAAGATTTCTAGACCAGTGAGTGAGCACATGATGAATTATGGTGATGGTCAGATTTGCATCATTATGAAAATTTGGAGCTATGAAGTAAACCCTTGGACACATTTTTCCATTGAAAACCATACAACCAATCAAGTGAAACTGAATGGAATTCTCTTCCTGTAAATTTTTGGGTGTACAAACAAAATGTGGTAGAAGTATTTTCTTCTGGTCCATGCCATCAATTATCATACCTAAATATTTGTTTGGAGCATCATAACACTTCTTCTGATGTTTGTACAACTTTTGCCTTTCACTTGATTGTTGATTCCGATGTTCTTGAAGTGCTTTGACTATGGAATCTGCCCATGACATAAAATGAAAACATTGATCATATGTTTTCATAGTTGATAACTATTCAATTTATAAAAAAACAAAATAGTAAATGAATACCTATTTCTGCCCCTTCAGATTTATCTCTTCTTGATTTAAGAGTAGCACATATACGGCAAATCCTCATCCTTGACTTCTTAGGAATACAAACATTGTTGAATTGTTTCTTCCATATTCTTGTAAAATATGCATATGTAATAAAATTACCATTCCCTTCAACACCTTCATCATATCCTTTGTACAAGTTGTATATTTCCCTCCTTGAGAAATTATCTGGAATATGTATTGTGTCTCTATCTGGCATACACTCTCCATGTTTTCAAAATAAATCACACATCCACGACAATGTAGTATTTTTCAATGGCCACTCTCTCGTCCATGATGTACCTTTGAATAAAATGAATGATATTTTTCCAACCTTGTCTAGATTCTTGATGGACGAAGATTACCAATTGAGTGATTTTTTTTTAAATCCTTTTTGCAAAGTAAAATATTCTCAATGCGATAATCATATCCTGTATTGGTGGATATCGTGCACCCCATCAAATATGAATTTTGCATGCTCTTATTCATTGATAAATATGTATTCCTTTTATTCAAGGCATACATGTAGTCCATGTTTTTCAAACAATTCTTTTGAAAACATTCACTTGAAATCAATTCACTTATGGAAATTGATTTAGTGAGAAATTATTTCCTAGACCTTGTATAACTAGAGTGATCTGGATTGATATAAAAAGGTATAGTCATGGTTCTAGACACAATGTTTCTTTGCAATGTCTCCACTATTTCATCATCCTTACTAGAAGGATTTTCCTTATCACCATAAGGAATATAAAGCAAAACAATGTTAGGAGACTGAACTAGAGAATGTCGATCACCTTGATTTGTTGCAGCTGAATGATTGAGACCATGATCTTCATTCCTAGGTCCATCATCTTCATTGGTAATCTCATTCATGAGAGGAATATGAAAATCACTAGAAACATGATTACAATCCTCACCAATGTCACTGGATCTTCCATGAAAGTATTCACTTGAAGGAAAATCATCATCACCCAAAAGATTGTCAATGCCATTAAGATTCTCACTTGGAGAAAATTTTCCATCATCCTCATCAATACCTTAAAAATCCTCATTTGGAGGAAAATCATCATCAACATTGTGTCCACCATTGACATAATCATCTTCATTGCTTTCAAAATCCCCACTTGAGTGAAACTTTTCACCATCCTACTTAGTGCCTTGAAAATATTCATCAGTATCCTAAAAATCCTCACTTGGAGGAAAATCAACATCATCAACATTGTTGCATTTTTAATTTATCACTCGAGAAAGAGTGTCCACCAATGGTGTAATCATATTCACTACTTTGAAAATCCCCACTTGAGGGATATTCTTCATCATCCTCATTACTGGCTTGAAAATACTCACTTGGAGAGAAATCTTCATTATCCTCATTGGTACCTTGAAAATCCTCACTTGGAGGAAAATCATCATCACCAACATTTATTCCTTTAAATTTCTCATTCATGTAAGACTATCCATCATTTCCATAATCGTCATCATTACTTTTAAAATCCCCACTTTAGGGGAATTCTTCATCATCCTCATTCGTGCCTTGGAAATCCTCACTTGGAGGAAAATATTCATCAGTACCTTCAAAATCCTCATTTGGAGGAAATTCATCATCACCATCATTGTTATGTTTAAATTCCCCACTCGGGAAAGAGTACCCACCATTGTCATAATCATCTTCATTGCTTTTAAAATATCCACTTGAGGGAAATTCTTCATCATATTCATTGGTGCCTTGGAAATCTTCATCGGTACCTTGAAAATCCTCACTTGGAAGAAACATTTCATCCCAATCATTAAACGTTGATCATAGTCTCCCCTTTGACCTACATTTTGATTATTTTCATTACTATTAAACTGTTGAATAGATTTATCACCATCATATTTCCTCTCTTCATCATCGGTGCCCTCAAATTCCTCTGATTTAGGACTTTCATGAGGAACATGTTGAATAAAATTGCTTGCACTATGATCAAAATTTTGACTAGATTAAATACAACGCCTCATTTTCATTACAAGCATTCCCATCGCATTTCCTAGTTCCAATAGAAGAGGTATGCGAACAAATTGTTGATGTCTCATAAATAAAATCGTCTTTATCTGACGAAGTCATCCCTTC
>JZKD02S0382059.1:0-18472 GCA_000966675.3 Picea glauca
TGGACTACACCTAAGTCTCTAATTTATGCAACTATAAATGGTCCAAAGTAGTGCATTTGTAGCTTTCCAAGATTCTTCAAATATTTGTTGTCATATAAGAGGACTAATTTTCCTTTGGAAAATGACTTGGTCTTGATATAGTGATCATGCTATGATTTATACCTTTCCTTCTTTGCATATTGATGAAAATCAACCATAAACTAATATTATTCTAATTGCATTAACTCGACTAGATGTTTTGCAACTAGCTCTTTATATATCATATGGGTAGGATGGGAAATATAGAGATAGGAACCACAAATTCTATAGGAACAATAGCCTCATGACCATACACCAACTAAAAAAGTGGTTTCTTATGTAACTTCTTCGTAGTGGTCCTATATTCCCATAATACTATAGGAATTTGCATAGTTGTAGATGAACCTTCTGTAGTAGTTACTATGTACCAAATTAGATTACATATATTTAACATTAGTTGGTGTAAGTAGATTCATAATGACAACAATCATGGAAGGGTCCACCGATACTCCTTCCTTGCAGACAATGTGTCCCAAAAAAATTCCAAATGGTACATAGAATATGCACTTCAAATTTAGGGAGATCTAGAGCTGCCTACATTTATCAAACATTAACTTCAACAACCCAATATGTTCCTTCAACAATTTATATACAATTCAATCATCCATATATACCTCCAAAAACTTGTGAATGAAATCTCTAAAGATTGCAATCACAACATGAGAAAAGATACCCGGTGCATTCTTGAGCCCAAAAGGCACGAAATTATAAGCAAAGGATCCTTATTTTCTAGTAGAGGTGGTCTTATTATTGTCTTCTTTTTCAATTCATACTTGATATATATTGAAAAGCAATATATAAAGGAATAATCCTCTTTTCCTACAACTTGAATCACCTCATCACTAAAAGGAGTGGGAAAAGTATCATACACAAGTAGAGTTTAAGCTTCTAAATTCCACACAAACCTTAATGTCATGAATTTCCTTGTTGCCATGAATAACAATAGGAATGATCTAATTGGATTCATCTACTCAGAATATTAATTGGATTTACAATATTATGTCAAATTATTTCTCTACCTTCTCCTTAACCCTGGGATTAAGATGATAGGGTTGATGGTTAACATGATTAACATCTGACCACAACTCTATCCTCATCTCTCCAAAATATTCTTGAATCCCTTTCATCTCAGTAAAAATCTACATAAACAATTTGTTGTATTCTTTCAATAGGGCCTAAATATTAGACATGGTCTTCTCATCCTTGTAATCTCCTTAGAAGCCATTTTATACCATCCTTCACTTCCAATATTGACTTTATGAAACTTCAAATTCTAGTGATATATCATACCATTAAAATCATTATTATTCTCTTTAATCAATCAAAGTCTTTACATGGAGATGTCTTCATCTGTATTTTTGTGTAAAAAGTTCAATTAAAAATTATATTAAAATTCTAAATTAGAAACTTAGTGTCTTGAACTTCAGAATTTGAGTACCAAGTACATGGATATGTATTCATCCGTATTTTAGGATTTGTAGGTGCGTTGTCCAATTTTGTTTCTTAATTCGAGTACCAAGTACAGGGTGTCACTAGCTAGCTACACTAGAAACAAACCACAAAGATCAATATGGTGATAATTGATCTGGATTTTATGAGCATAATGAAATGAATACAAATTATTAAAAGATTATTAACATAGAATAACAAAGATACTGTAAAATGAGTTTTCAATTCAATAAGGAAATAAGTTGAAACTGTAAAATGCAATGGAAAACAAGCTCGTTGGAATGGTGGTGGCTTATTTTTGAGAAGAGATATGATGGCTATGCTCATTTGCAAGAAGATCATTACAATGAGGCTTTGAAGGCATTTTTACAATAAACAAGAATGTAAAAAACCCTAGACATCCAAAAACCTAACCCTAGGAGATGAAGCACCAAAATTCATGAGGGCCTTGTTTGGGTAAGTTAGTACATCAACTTCCTGGGGTCGTAACTTGTGCACATGATCTTCGTTTTAGGTGCACGATATTCCATTGGAAAGGTATCGTCGAGGAGATTCATTTTTGGGGATCAATTAGAGCCTTCAACTAATATTGAAAATATTGATCCCAAAAAACCTTCATTTATGCACTCAAAATGGCCATGGAAGTTAAAAACTGCTAAAAATAGTAAATTTCCAAAATTGCCAGAAAACTGTTTTGAGTGAGTTGGAAAAGGTGGGTGGCCACCGATATCCAACTATATCAATCCTCCCTCCTTAGGAAACAATTTTATCCATTGCATTGATTTCCCCCATCAGATGAGGAAATTTCTTTTGAATTTGGCCCTGGGTGAGCCACTTGCCTTGGTGTAGGAGATGCCCTTCTTTGATGACTCAATAAAGATGGATCCTTTGTTGTCGAGTGCCCTTGATCTGTGTGTCCACAATCTGATCACTGGATGCATGTTGCATGCAATAATGGTTGAGCTATGCTGGTGTCAACTTCTCTTCTATCTCTGAGGTGTCCAATAATGATGGTAAATATGGCCGAAGGAGAGCCACGTTGAAGACTAGGTGGAGGCCAAGGAAAGGGGGAATGTTGAGCTCAAAAAAATTGTCACCCATAGAATTTTTGATGGTGTACAACCCATAACGGAGTGAGCAAATATTTTTATGGGGCCATGTAAGGCATTCTTTCTGCAAGTGCAACCAAACTTTGTCTCCCACCTGAAACTTATGTGGCACCCGATGTTGATCATGGTGTTGCTTGTACTTGGCATTAGACTTATGTAGAATATCTTGAACCTATTGGTGAATGTGTTGGATTTTCTCAATGAAACGAGTGGATTTGTTAGCTTTTGGTGGAGCAGGGGACGAGTCAACCGAGGTGGTCACCAGGGGTAGTGCAACATCCATGGGGCCCAATGGTTGGAATCCCAACCCCACCTGAAAGGGGTTGTGGCCAGTTGAGCTATGCAGGGCTCGGTTGTAGCTATGTTGGACATACAGAAGAGTCTCATCCCATGTGCGAGGGTTTTTTGACTTGTACATGCGCAGGATATGTACGATCATTTTATTGACGACCTCAGTTTGGCCATCTTTCTAGGTGTGGAAGGCAGTGGATTTGGTGAGATTTGTATCTAGCAGTGACCAGAGGCTTGGCTAGAATGTGCTGAGGAATTGACTGTCATGGTCTGAGATAATGGTTTATAGAATCCCAAAATGTACCCATACTCATTCAAAAAAGATCTTGGCAATGGCTTCTGCTGTGATTTTCTTCTTGCAGGCGGCTAGAATCACCATCTTGGAAAACCGATCAACAATGAAAAAAACACAGTCATTTCCCCTCTTGGTGAACAGGAGGCCCGACATGTATTCCATTGAGATGGATTCCCATGGCCTGTCAGGAGTAGGCATAGGGGTGTATAGGACCTGTTTCTTAGTGGTCAGTTTGGAAATAGTGCAGGCGGTGTAGGACCTGATATACTTTTTGACATCCTGTCAAATTTTCAGCTAGTAGAAATGTTTCTGCAACACTGCCACTGTATTTTCAACGCCAAAGTGTCCTGCCACTCAACTGTAGTGAGTTTCCCAAATCATCTTCACGCACTCACTTGATGGAATGCAGAGATGGCCCAAACGACACAACAACCCATCTTGAATATGGAAATTAGCGACCACTGAGTGGGTGCCCAACATTTGGTAGGTGGTGGAGAAGTCAGGGTCTATCTTGTAGAGGTGGGGCCATCTGGAGGTCTCGTGGCCACAAGAGTCTAGCACCATGGTGAGTGTCACGGTTGGAGGTCAATTGAGGCAATCAACAAATCGGATGGTACTTCCTGTTTTATACTTGATGTTGAGGTAGAACTACTGTAAGTATGTGGACCACTTTTGATGGAGGTCATTCTGCAATTTTCCTTGGGTTTGCATGAACTGTAGTGGCTTGTGATCAGTGTGGATGACTGTCTTCTTCCCAAGAATGTAATGTCTCCACTGGCAGTAGGCTTTCACAATTGAGTACATTTCTTTGTCTTAAGTAGGGTACTTATGGACAACATCTAATAGTGTCTCACTATGATATGCCACAGGGTGGCCGTGTTGAGTGAGAACGGTGCCCATAACATAGTCTGAAGCATCTGTCTCAATCTCAAAGGGATGTTGCAGGTTCGATAATGAAATTAATAGGGATGAGCACAAATGATTCTTCAATTCATCAAAGGCTTGTTGTTGGGACATGCCCCACACAATTTTTTCCTTACCACCACCCCTGGTTACTTGGTTGAGGGCCCATGCGATATGATAGAATCCCAACATGAACCTGCGATAGAAATTGGCTGGCTAGTCACGAATGACCTGGATATTGGTTGGATCCACATGCACACCATGTTGATCAATGATGTATCCTAAGTAATGGACCTGGTCCATGTTGAAGGAGCATTTTTCCAAGTTTGCATATAGTTTGTGCTGTCGCAGGGTGTGCAGAACCTGCTGAATATGCTGCGAGTGTTCTGCCCAAGTCTTGTTGTAGATGAGGATGTCATCTAGATACACCACTACAAAAGTATTGGTGAAAGGTTGTAGGATATCTTCCATCATCCTCATAAAAGTTGCAGGCGCATTTATCAAACCAAATGGCATGACCAACCATTCAAAAAGACCTTCTTTTGACTTGAAGGTGGTCTTCCATACATATTTATGTTCTATTGGGACCTAGTGGTATCCAGACTTAAAAACAATCTTATTGAAGTATTTGGCCCCCATGAGCTTATCAAGGAGGTCGTCGATTCAGGGAATCGAGTACTGGTTTTAGACTGTGATTTTATTCAGGGCCTGGTAATCAATGCAGAGTCATCAGGTCCTGCCTTTCTTCTGCACCAGCACGATTGGGCTCCCACAAGGCGGTGAGATGGGACGTATGTTCCCCTTGAGGAGCAGTTCTTGGATCTTCCTCTTGATCTCCTTGTTTTCTAACAAAGAGTAGTGGTAGACTAGCCCATTGGGTAGTAGTGTGACCGGGGTCAAATCAATGGTGTTAGGACTGAGAGTCACCCTCATAGTACAAGAGGGTAAGCCTTGTACCCATCAAAATGTTTCTGGAGGTACGTTTATGAGTGGAGTTCAAATGGACAAAGCTCAGCATAAGTATGTTTAAACACAAAAACTGGACAAGCAATGCATAGGGAAATGAGGTCCTCATTAACTTCAATCAGTGGTTTAAGGTTAAAAGTGAGCAGAAGGAAGACTTAGTGAGAAAGGTGGACAAGTATGCCATGGGCATCTGGCCTTCAAGTAACTTGGTGAAGAAATACTCAAGCACAAGAGCACTCTTGAACTTAAGTTTCATCACAATAATATAATAATCAAACCTACATTACTGTGCGACTACAACAACTCGTCTGGATCCTCCATGCATGAGCATATCAGGATAAGAAGAAACAAGGTAACAAAGAAAATACTAAAACTGGTCACAACAGTACTATAATCAAACCTACATTACAATACGACTACAAACCTCGCCTGGATCTTCCATGCATGAGTGTTTCAGTACAGATTAAACAAGATGATGAAAAAACCCAACTTCTATTAATGCGAAAGTCTCAGGTCTCATACAAAACCAAAGAACATCTATGTTATTAAAATATTACAAAATAGGGAGCTTTGGTCAACCAATTGATGACCATAACAAAATCTTGAACTGATCTATTTATACTCAAATCAATCCACAACTCCCAGGACTGTGATATGTCCATCCCTATTCAAGGCCTTATGTCGGTGCATCCTTTTGTTAGACTGTGCGTGTTTCTTCCTATCAGATGCAACCTCATATCAATATGGGCCTACAAGAAGAAATCGTCCACTGTGGTACCTTGGGCTGACAATCTTATCTCCTCATCCATATCTTCCCAGTTTCCTATTTCGGCCACGTGTTGTTCTTGGATTTGTTGTTATATAAGAACGTGATTGTAGGGTCATCAAAGGAGGTTTGGATTCACACCACTTTTGAGCCCGCAATTCACCACCTTCTGCCACGTAGCTATTCCGTTATACCATGGTTTCAATTGCAGGACTGCTCAAATTTTTGATCGTTCGAGCATGTTGCGTCCCCGCATTGAAACGTGGTCGTTGATCTGGTCGTGATCTGCGATCTGGGTGCACCTGCTAAATTTAGCGCTAACGCTACATTTTATCCTCCCACTAATTCTAGGATCCATTAAAATCACGCATGGAGATGGCACTAATCTTGGCGCTTGAACAAGAACACTTCCCGGAGGATGATCTCCCACAGTTGATGTGGCGTGCTGACATATTGTGGATGGAGGGGTGACATTTGTCACTCAAAAATAGGCTGAAGACATGTCCAAAAATGCTTGAAATGAGTGACATGTGTCAGCGCTATATGGATGCCACGTGTCTCTAACAGATGAGCGCCAAGTGTTGAGTTGAAAAAAGCCCGCGGAGTGGTTGGGCCCATAGTGACATGTCAGCTGGATGTTACTTTAGGACTTCAGGCCTTCACGTGATACTGCTACAAAGATCAACGTCTCCTGTTGATTTGAGATCAATGGTCCACAAATACTTCAGAAGTTCGGGATTCGGGCCTTTTCAGTGCATAGCTCCTACAATCCTCTGAAGTGAGAGATCTGCCCCCACGTGTCCTCTTGTTTTGGATGGCTAAGATTCACGTTGGGAGTTCGGGCTTCGAGAGTTTTCATCTGCTTGCTCACGCAATCCTCCAAAGTGCCAAATTTTTGAAGTGTGGGATCTGCCTCCACGTGTCCTCTTGTTTTGGATGGCTGAGATTCACTTCGAGAGTTCTAGCTTTGTGAGTTTTCTTCTACTTGCTTGCACAATCCTACGAAGTGCTAAATTTTTGAAGTGTGGGATTTGTCGACACGTATCCTTAGCCTTCAATGGCTTAGATTTACTTTGGGACTTCAGGATGTTTGGATGGAAATATCCCGAAGTAACTTTATTTCAGTTGATGTGGTAGTCTCTTGCTACTTCGGGGCTTCGGTATTTTGACTCTTCTAGTGATGTTGCTGCCAAGATCATTGGTCCTTGTTGGTTTGAGATAAATGATCTGTAATTATTTTGGGGGTTTGGGATTTGACTCTTCTGGATTTTTTTCTAGATGTTAATCCCTATGCAAGTTTGATAACCCGACTGTCCGAGAGTCGTTGATCTAAAATGTTCATGAGATTTTCACTGTTGAAAATCGATCATGTCTGCTTGCTTGTGTTTCAAGCCCGAAATGGACTACTCTAAATAATGTGCTTTGTGCTCATGGTTGTTAGCTGTGAAAATAAAGGAATTGGATGATCTATTGTGAGCTCAATCAATGGAAAACAAGTTGACCAGTAATTTGGACAAAAATCACGATATGTGTTCATCCTTCAAAGAAAAAAAAAACTTTTGAGTCAAGAATCAGTCAAGCAAGACACTAAGGAAAACCAGGTCATTTGATCGAAAAGGGAAATTGTCTATATCAACTAGAAGGGGAAAAATCCTAGGAATGGTAAGCAGAAAAGAGAGAGATAGAGCAGGGATGCAGACTTGGGTATTAACAACAACTACATGTGACCCTTGAAAACTTCATGTGATAACAGATGAGATGCTTGACCAGGTAGTGCAGAGGTACCCCAACAGGAGAGGAGAAGATATCTGAGTATTCTTCCACGACCCTATCCACTTGCTTCTATTGTGTGGAGAGATCGGTCGCGAAGGCCCTAGATGTGTCTATGATATTTCGATCACTTTGAGAGAGAATCATGAAGAAGACAAATTTCCTGGTTTGAGAGATGACCTTCCTGCATTGCTTGGCAGAGATCAAGGAAATAACACTAGGAGGGACTACCTCGAGTATCCTGTACAATCTCATGTTCAAAGTAATAATAACACTACAAGGCCTAGACTCATATACAACATGATGTTTCCATAAATAAGTTTGGCCCAAAAGAAAATTACAAACTTTGAGAGGAGAAACATCACACAATACCTCATCTTTGAAGGGCTTGATGTTGTACGACAGTAGACACTATTGGCTGATGTGGATATTGCTTCCTTGGCGGAGCCATCCAATGGTGTAGGTTGTGGGTGCGGCATTGTCAGTAGGGCCATCCACTTGATGACCTCTACTGAGATGAGGTTCTTTTGGATACCTCTATCAATGATGAAGTGCATCGAGGTGCCTTTTACCCACATATGTGAATGGAAGAGGCACTCGCCTTCTTCTGGTTCATCTAGTTCACTAGGTTGGAGCTTGGTGGTAGTAACAGTGTCACTGGCCTCTATGTCAATGATTTGTATTCCCCTTTCGGGTTCTGACTCAAAGGAAGAACCTGCATCTGATTCAAAAGCTTTCACTTCAACCTACAATGATTGCTTTGAGTGATAGTCAGTAGTGTTATTCCAAGGGCTCTTATGGAAGTCGCACCACTTCCTGGTATCTTTCTTTGTCTTTTCAGTGTCCTTCTTTGCTTGTGGCTTGGACTGGTTGTCATGATACTATCCATGTTTGATTTTTCCTTTGTTTTGTGGGTTGGGGCCGCCCCTTCCTGGCTTTTGTTGTGAGGGGTTCCCAGGACCAAATTGTCGCGTCTTTTGTTTGAGCTTCTGCTCGATTTTGACGACATATCAGTAGGTCGTGCCCAAGGACGAGATGTCTAGAAATTCCATTTCGATATTGATGTATCTATGTAGAGCACCGCGATACTTGAGTGCTAGATGTCGCTCTGAATATTTGATACCCAACTTGGTGCACAAGGTATGTAAGATATTTGTGAACTATGGCACTACTTGGTCTCTTTCTTTCCACAGTGTGGTCCATTTGGTATACAAGTCATCATAACTTCTGACAGGGTAGTATTGTTCCTTAATAGAATCCCTAAAAGATTCTCAGGTGGTCGCGACTGTAAATAATGAGGGTTCCTATGTTTCCTTTTGCTCACAGAAAGTTTCCCACCAATATTTGACATGGGGAACTACTTTGAGGAGTGAAAAAGTAATATTTTCTCTATTCAAAAAGTTATGGACAGGAAAATACCCTTCTAGTAGATTCAACCACTTGCCTACAACTACGTCTATATGACCTTCAAATATAGGAATATCGAACTTGATTTATACCTTGAAGGGGGTGATGCCTCTGCTTGAGGAAGATGTGTCACATGTTGGTAGTTGTTGAAGGATTTGCGCCAAAATTTCCTTCATCTCGTTCCTATTTTGCGTGAGGGATTCCTCAAGGAACATTTTTAAAGGATCTCATGTCCCATAATCTTTATTTTCTCCTTCCATGAGAGGTCGCTTTGGCATGCGAGAGATTTTGTCCTCAATAGAAACAATCTCAAGACCCAATTCTTTGTACCCTGGCCTCGTTGGGGACATGAATTAAGACGAAAAGGAGTAGACTGATCTGATACCACTGATCCATATTTTATGAGCAGAATGAAATGAGTACAAATTATTAAAATATGTTTAACACAAAATAAAAGAGATATAGTAAAATTGGTTTTCTATTCAATAAGAAAATAAGTTGAAACTGTAAAATGCAGTGGAAAACAAGCTTGTTGGAATGGTGGCAACTTATCTCTGAGAAGAGATGTGATAGTTGTTGTTAAGGTTTAAGCTATTATTAGATTTATTTTCATTTCACTAGATAACAATAGCATAAGATAGGATCACTGAGAAATACACAATCACAAGAGACACATCATTTATCCTGGGAAANATGTGCTTTGTGCTCATGGTTGTTAGCTGTGAAAATAAAGGAATTGGATGATCTATTGTGAGCTCAATCAATGGAAAACAAGTTGACCAGTAATTTGGACAAAAATCACGATATGTGTTCATCCTTCAAAGAAAAAAAAAACTTTTGAGTCAAGAATCAGTCAAGCAAGACACTAAGGAAAACCAGGTCATTTGATCGAAAAGGGAAATTGTCTATATCAACTAGAAGGGGAAAAATCCTAGGAATGGTAAGCAGAAAAGAGAGAGATAGAGCAGGGATGCAGACTTGGGTATTAACAACAACTACATGTGACCCTTGAAAACTTCATGTGATAACAGATGAGATGCTTGACCAGGTAGTGCAGAGGTACCCCAACAGGAGAGGAGAAGATATCTGAGTATTCTTCCACGACCCTATCCACTTGCTTCTATTGTGTGGAGAGATCGGTCGCGAAGGCCCTAGATGTGTCTATGATATTTCGATCACTTTGAGAGAGAATCATGAAGAAGACAAATTTCCTGGTTTGAGAGATGACCTTCCTGCATTGCTTGGCAGAGATCAAGGAAATAACACTAGGAGGGACTACCTCGAGTATCCTGTACAATCTCATGTTCAAAGTAATAATAACACTACAAGGCCTAGACTCATATACAACATGATGTTTCCATAAATAAGTTTGGCCCAAAAGAAAATTACAAACTTTGAGAGGAGAAACATCACACAATACCTCATCTTTGAAGGGCTTGATGTTGTACGACAGTAGACACTATTGGCTGACGTGGAGATTGCTTCCTTGGTAGAGCCATCCAATGGTGTAGGTTGTGGGTGTGGCGTTGTCAGTAGGGCCATCCACTTGATGACCTCTACTGAGATGAGGTTCTTTTGGATACCTCTATCAATGATGAAGTGCAGCGAGGTGCCTTTTACCCACATATGTGAATGGAAGAGGCACTCGCCTTCTTCTGGTTCATCTAGTTCACTAGGTTGGAGCTTGGTGGTAGCAACAATGTCACTGGCCTCTATGTCAATGATTTGTCTTCCCCTTTCGGGTTATGACTCAAAGGAAGAACCTGCATCTGATTCAAAAGCTTTCACTTCAGCCAACAATGATTGCTTTGAGTGATAGTCAGTAGTGTTATTCCAAGGGCTCTCATGGAAGTCGCACCACTTCCTGGTATCTTTCTTTGTCTTTCCGGTGTCCTTCTTTGCTTGTGGCTTGGACTGGTTGTCATGATACTATCCATGTTTTATTTTTTCTTTGTTTTGTGGGTTGGGGCCACCCCTTCCTGGCTTTTGTTGTGAGGGGTTCCCAGGACCAAATTGTCGCGCCTTTTGTTTGAGCTTCTGCTCGATTTTGATGACATATCAGTAGGTCGTGCCCAAGGAAGAGATGTCCAAAAATTCCATTTCGATCTTGATGTATCTATGTAGAGCACCACGATACTTGAGTGCTAGATGTCGCTCTGAATATTTGATACCCAACTTGGTGCACAAGGTATGTAAGATATTTGTGAACTATGGCACTACTTGGTCTCTTTCTTTCCACAGTGTGGTCCATTTGGTATACAAGTCATCATAACTTCTGACAGGGTAGTATTGTTCCTTAATAGAATCCCTAAAAGATTCTCAGGTGGTCGCGACTGTAAATAATGAGGGTTCCTATGTTTCCTTTTGCTCACAGAAAGTTTCCCACCAATATTTGACATGGGGAACTACTTTGAGGAGTGAAAAAGTAATATTTTCTCTATTCAAAAAGTTATGGACAGGAAAATACCCTTCTAGTAGATTCAACCACTTGCCTACAACTACGTCTATATGACCTTCAAATATAGGAATATCGAACTTGATTTATACCTTGAAGGGGGTGATGCCTCTGCTTGAGGAAGATGTGTCACATGTTGGTAGTTGTTGAAGGATTTGCGCCAAAATTTCCTTCATCTCGTTCCTATTTTGCGTGAGGGATTCCTCAAGGAACATTTTTAAAGGATCTCATGTCCCATAATCTTTATTTTCTCCTTCCATGAGAGGTCGCTTTGGCATGCGAGAGATTTTGTCCTCAATAGAAACAATCTCAAGACCCAATTCTTTGTACCCTGGCCTCGTTGGGGACATGAATTAAGACGAAAAGGAGTAGACTGATCTGATACCACTGATCCATATTTTATGAGCAGAATGAAATGAGTACAAATTATTAAAATATGTTTAACACAAAATAAAAGAGATATAGTAAAATTGGTTTTCTATTCAATAAGAAAATAAGTTGAAACTGTAAAATGCAGTGGAAAACAAGCTTGTTGGAATGGTGGCAACTTATCTCTGAGAAGAGATGTGATAGTTGTTGTTAAGGTTTAAGCTATTATTAGATTTATTTTCATTTCACTAGATAACAATAGCATAAGATAGGATCACTGAGAAATACACAATCACAAGAGACACATCATTTATCCTGGGAAACCCTCACAGGGGAGAAAACCCAGCAAAACGTTTTTATTATAGATAACCAATACAATGCCTAGAGATAAATCAAACAAATACAGAAAGTCCTCTCCCAAGAATGCACCTCTCTCTCTTTCTCTCTTCTCCAACTGCATCTCTAAAACTTGCTTCTGAATGAACAAGTGAGTGTGTCTCTAAATGAGGAGCTAGCCTCCTTATTCATACAACTCTGGCACGTGTGGACAGAGGTGTCTCTTCATTAGCAGGGTCAAATTGTTCTTTTGGGTGGTTATAACCACCTTTAATATATTTTGGGGCCGACTTCTTATTCTTCCTATTACAATTATGTTTTGACCAATCCACAAAAGGGGATTTGGTCTTTTACAATAGCCGACATGATCAATCCACAATAGGGGATTGATCTATTGAATAACGATAACAATTAGAATACACTTTGCAATTACATTATTTCAACACTCCCCCTTAACAAGAAGGGTGTTCTACAACAACATCAGGCGAGAGAGAGGACAACATCATCAACAACATCAGGTGGGTGAGAGGACAACATCATCAATATCATCTTGGAACACTGATTGGTGTATCTATAAATCATTGAAAGTTTTTCTCATCATCAACACAACACAAAGGCTGGAGCATCATCAACACAACATGGAGTTGGAGTAGCATCATCATCCTCATTGATATGAGGCTAAGGTAACATCATCATCATATTCAACATTAAATATGAAATAATATCATCATCATCATCTTCAACAAGGACTCAGGATTTGAGTAGCATCATCATCATCATCATCATCAACTTCAACAAGAACTTAGGAGATGAAATGGCATCATCATCATCATCTTCAACAACAGGCTAAAGTGGCATCATCATCATCAATTGCATCGACATAGATTAGTATAACACTAATACATCCTCATCACCAATAACAACACAAGGCTTATACAACATCAAAAGAAGCAATATCATAGCACAAAGGCTGGCAACACATCATCACAGCATGAGGCTGGAAACACAACATGAGGCTGGCAACACATCACAAAAATTAAGCTAGCACATCATCGCAACAATTAAGCTGGAATCACAACACAACAATTAAGTTGGAATCACAGTACTAGACTTGCTTTATGTCACAACAATTAAGCTGGAAGCATAGTACTAGGTTGGCATATCTCAACAGAGAAGTTAAGCTAGAAGCACAATACTAGACTGGCTTTACGTCACAACAATTAAGCTAGAAGCACAGTACTAGGNCGATACTTGAGTGCTAGATGTCGCTCTGAATATTTGATACCCAACTTGGTGCACAAGGTATGTAAGATATTTGTGAACTATGGCACTACTTGGTCTCTTTCTTTCCACAGTGTGGTCCATTTGGTATACAAGTCATCATAACTTCTGACAGGGTAGTATTGTTCCTTAATAGAATCCCTAAAAGATTCTCAGGTGGTCGCGACTGTAAATAATGAGGGTTCCTATGTTTCCTTTTGCTCACAGAAAGTTTCCCACCAATATTTGACATGGGGAACTACTTTGAGGAGTGAAAAAGTAATATTTTCTCTATTCAAAAAGTTATGGACAGGAAAATACCCTTCTAGTAGATTCAACCACTTGCCTACAACTACGTCTATATGACCTTCAAATATAGGAATATCGAACTTGATTTATACCTTGAAGGGGGTGATGCCTCTGCTTGAGGAAGATGTGTCACATGTTGGTAGTTGTTGAAGGATTTGCGCCAAAATTTCCTTCATCTCGTTCCTATTTTGCGTGAGGGATTCCTCAAGGAACATTTTTAAAGGATCTCATGTCCCATAATCTTTATTTTCTCCTTCCATGAGAGGTCGCTTTGGCATGCGAGAGATTTTGTCCTCAATAGAAACAATCTCAAGACCCAATTCTTTGTACCCTGGCCTCGTTGGGGACATGAATTAAGACGAAAAGGAGTAGACTGATCTGATACCACTGATCCATATTTTATGAGCAGAATGAAATGAGTACAAATTATTAAAATATGTTTAACACAAAATAAAAGAGATATAGTAAAATTGGTTTTCTATTCAATAAGAAAATAAGTTGAAACTGTAAAATGCAGTGGAAAACAAGCTTGTTGGAATGGTGGCAACTTATCTCTGAGAAGAGATGTGATAGTTGTTGTTAAGGTTTAAGCTATTATTAGATTTATTTTCATTTCACTAGATAACAATAGCATAAGATAGGATCACTGAGAAATACACAATCACAAGAGACACATCATTTATCCTGGGAAACCCTCACAGGGGAGAAAACCCAACAAAACGTTTTTATTATAGATAGCCAATACAATGACGAGAGATAAATCAAACAAATACAGAAAGTCCTCTCCCAAGAATGCACCTCTCTCTCTTTCTCTCTTCTCCAACTACATCTCTGAAACTTGCTTCTGAATGAACAAGTGAGTGTGTCTCTAAATGAGGAGCTAGCCTCCTTATTCATACAACTTTGGCACGTGTGGACAGAGGTGTCTCTTCATTAGCAGGGTCAAATTGTTCTTCTGGGTGGTTATAACCACCTTTAATATATTTTGGGGCTGACTTCTTATTCTTCCTATTACAATTATGTTTTGACCAATCCACAAAAGGGGATTTGGTCTTTTACAATAGCCAACATGATCAATCCACAATAGGGGATTGATCTATTGAATAACGATAATAATTAGAATACACTTTGCAATTACATTATTTCAACACTCCCCCTTAACAAGAAGGGTGTTCTACAACAGCATCAGGCGAGAGAGAGGACAACATCATCAACAACATCAGGTGGGTGAGAGGACAACATCATCAATATCATCTTGGAACACTGATTGGTGTATCTATAAATCATTGAAAGTTTTTCTCATCATCAACACAACACAAAGGCTGGAGCATCATCAACACAACATGGAGTTGGAGTAGCATCATCATCCTCATTGATATGAGGCTAAGGTAACATCATCATCATATTCAACATTAAATATGAAATAATATCATCATCATCATCTTCAACAAGGACTCAGGATTTGAGTAGCATCATCATCATCATCATCATCAACTTCAACAAGAACTTAGGAGATGAAATGGCATCATCATCATCATCTTCAACAACAGGCTAAAGTGGCATCATCATCATCAATTGCATCGACATAGATTAGTATAACACTAATACATCCTCATCACCAATAACAACACAAGGCTTATACAACATCAAAAGAAGCAATATCATAGCACAAAGGCTGGCAACACATCATCACAGCATGAGGCTGGAAACACAACATGAGGCTGGCAACACATCACAAAAATTAAGCTAGCACATCATCGCAACAATTAAGCTGGAATCACAACACAACAATTAAGTTGGAATCACAGTACTAGACTTGCTTTATGTCACAACAATTAAGCTGGAAGCATAGTACTAGGTTGGCATATCTCAACAGAGAAGTTAAGCTAGAAGCACAATACTAGACTGGCTTTACGTCACAACAATTAAGCTAGAAGCACAGTACTAGGTTGGCATATCTCAACACAACAAATTAACCTGGAAGCACAGTACTAGACTAGCTTTACGTCACAACAATTAACCTGGAAGCGCAGTACTAGGCTGGCATATCTCAACACAAAACTACTCCCCCTTTCGAGGGAGGTCCTTTTGAACTATACCAAGCTTATCTCGAAAGTGATCAAACTTCACATGAGATAGAGGCTTGGTCAACACATCGACAACCTGTTCATCTGTGCTAACATATTGGAGCTTTACGACTCCTTTCTGCACCATGTCACAGATGTAATGGCATCGGATCTCTATGTGTTTCAACTTATCATGAAATACAGGATTCTCTGTCATCTTTATGCAGCTTTGGTTATCACATAGAATCGTGGTTGCTTCCATCTCTAGGTCGAATAGACCAATCAACGACTTACAAAGCCATATAGCTTCACAGCTGGCAGAACACACAACAATGTACTCTGCTTCCAATGTACTGATAGCAATACTTGATTTCTTCCTACTCTACCATGAGATCATGGCTGATCCCAAACTGAAACAACATCCTGAAGTGCTCTTCCTATCAGAGACACTTTCATCCCAATTTAAATCAGTGTACCCACTCAGTGTGAAATCATGATCTCCATCATAGCCGAGACCACAATCTAATGTACCCTTAAGGTACCTCATCACATGTTTTGCAGCAACTAGGTGAACATGTCTGGGTTCTACCAGAAACTGACTCAAGGTGTTCATGACAAAACAAATATTTGGTTTGGTGTTCATCAAGTACATCAATGATCCAATGATCTGTCTATATAGTGTGGCATCAATCAATTCTGACGAAGTGTCGACCAGTAGCTTCAACTTCACTTCCATGGGTGTATTCATGGACTTGCACTCCAACATGTCGAATCTCTTCAGGATTTCGATTGCATACTACTTCCCTTGGTCAAGGAAGATTCTCTCTGGACTCTACCATACCTCAAGACCTAATAAATCATGCATTAGGCCAAGGTCTTTCATCTCAAATTATGAAGCGAGCTTCTTCTTACATTCGGTGATGAGATTTTCTTCTCCAGTTAAGAATAAGTCTTCCACATACAACAACAATATCACCAACTCATTGTCCATAACCTTGAAGTAGAGATCAGAATCTGCTTTACTCTTGGTAAAGCCAAAGCTCGCTAGGAAACTGTGAATTCTTCCATATCAAGCTCTAGGAGCTTAATTCAACATGTACATATCCTTCTTCAACATGATTATTTATATCTTCAATATTCAAATCAATTTTCCTTATTACATTGTACCAATCTGGTACACTTGCTCAGTTACAACTCAATCTGCACAATCATGTGCTAGCTCTATGTGGTTTCTGCAAGGCACTATCTATCTCATTGTCTGGGAGTATGTCCTCTACTCTCTCTGCAACTGTTCCTTCTGGAATCTGGGATTCTACACTTGTATCTGCTCCGAGGCTGAGAATGTCCGCTTCATTCTCACTGGCTGCTAAAATCTTAGAGTAACTCCTCTTATTTTATCATGGAAAAAGTTTCATCTGAAACTGAGAGTGGCTCAATAACTGATATTGAGGATAACTCTTCTTCTTTCATGGGGGTAATGATATCATAGTCATGTCTCCATGACCCAATTGATGTAATGCACCAACTGCTACTCAATTTTAAATATGGGGATTTCTTCCCCTGCATCTTATACTATATATGAATCATGGTTGTTCTGGTTGTCTGGAACTATTTCTTCAATAAGTGTCTCGTCATAGTATTCTCCCCTTTGCTGGGAGAATTCTCTGGACATACATCAGGCTTTGTACATTTGTAACATGTTTGATTTGTATAGATCAATATTGGAAGTCAATATTGACTTCTCATCTCACGGAAGAAATCATATCCTAGTCTTTCTGGCTGGCTTCCTTCTTTGTCACTAAAACAAGCGAATCATCCCAGAGATTTCATGTCTCCTAGGAGTCTTTGAAGTTACGATCTGTCTTCTGGTTCTGGAAGTTGTCTCTTCATCTGATCCTTTCTGAGATCAGGCTTACTCTCAATTTCTTCTAAGTCTGCAAGGACTTCATCATCTCTTACAGGATATACTTGGTGTTGCATACCAAGTCTGAATATGAAAGACTGAGTCAGGCTTCAAACGAGGTCCGCTTCTCGTTCTAATGTTCGATCATCTTTGGAGCCTTCTACTCCTTTCAAGCAATATTCATATGAGATACTTTGAATATCAAGAGATAGCTTCTTCTTCATATTCTTTGGTGCATGAGTTTTTATGGTCATGTACATTCTCTGCTTCATGTCTCATATAATATGTTTCCTTATGCAACCTTCACTATAGTTTTCTCAGGGTTATCACCTGTGACCTGAAACAAGGTCAACAAAAAAACAAGCAAGAATAATATCCTTTTGATAATAATAGATAAAGAAATAGCACAAATAATCATCACAGTATCTCCTTTAGAGCTATCTTTCGTGGCTTGTCTAAAGCAACGATCAAAAGTAAGAGATACACTACGAAATGAAGTCAACACTCTTATAGTGTTGTGATCGAACATTCCTCCATGGCAACCTAGAACTAACACATGAGGTTTCTCCTAGAGGAGGTGTTAGTTGTATAAGGAAAATGATTACATTAAGTATTTACCTCTATATGCTCACATACTACCAAGTATAATACTTTACAAAGACTTGTATCTCAACTATAGTGGTTACTTGTAAAGGGGTAGCCATCAATTTGTCATGTGTACCTTTGAATCTTATCAACTT
>JZKD02S0382070.1:7663-18472 GCA_000966675.3 Picea glauca
TCTTTGATGAAGAACAATACTATCATCCAGAAACTCCCACAGTAGATATTGAAACTCCTGCAACTAGCATTGAAAAGTCATCTACAGAAATCAACAAGTTTGCATGCACCGTACTTGAACCTAGATCTACAAACAACAACAAACAATTCATCATCAACAATGAAGTTAGTTTGCAGCCATGTTCATATTTACACGCAGTTGAAGGTGGTAGCTATTCTGAGAAGAAGGGTATGCAGAGATCTTTTGATGTTCAGTCGAAGCAACAGGAAGAAGTTTTTTCTTACAGTGTCATTGATCCTTTTGCTAACTATCTAGAGTATTCTAGCAGCATAAATATCAAATTGCTCTTGTCAAACAAAGGTTGGTTATGCTGCACTTTCAAATTGTATATCAATATTCTATGTTTTCCCTCATTCATCATTTCTAGATCAGAAGTTTTACCAGTTATTCAGATACTTGTATGGCTTCATTGGAAGCATGATTTTACCTAATCTGGAAGTAGTACAGGGGTTAGAGTAGGAGTAGATAGAATAATAAGCTCTTTTCTTTGAGCAAGTAGAATACTTTCAGTTTTCTTAATTAGGAAAAAAGACTCCCTTTTCACGCTTAATGGCTCGATTTGGATCATCCCTCCATGACGCGGTTACTCAGTTAGCCTCGAAGTCATCCATCAATCTCTCAGCGCGCTCTTGTGGATGGACTTCCTATAGTTTCTCTTGAGTCTACCATCATTTCACATGGTATGCCATACCCACAGAATTTGGAGACTGCAAAGCAGGTTGAGATGATTGTGATGGAGAATGGAGTTGTTCCTGCAACAATAGCGATCTTGAATGGAATTCCTCACATAGGTTTGACCGCAACAAAATTAGAGGAGCTTGCTAAATTGGGTCATAAAGCTTTGAATACTGCACGAAGAGACATATATGTTGTTGCGATAGGAGGAAATGGTGCTACCACGGTTTCTGCAACCATGTTTTTTGCTACCAAGGTTGGAATTCACATCTTTGTTACTGGAGGTATTGGAGGAGTTCATCAACATGGAGAGAGATCAATGGATGTTTCCTCTGATTTAACTGATCTTGGAAGAACTCCAGTGGTTGTTGTCTGTGCTGGTGTCAAGTCAATATTGGAAATTCCAAGAACGCTTGAATACTTGGAGATACAAGGGGTGACTTTTGCAAGATATAATACTGAAGAGTTTCCAGCATTTTTTTTATCCATAGAAGTGGCTTCAAGGAACCTTGTTGTGTTAGTACTCCAGAGAAGTGTGCTAAACTAATTGATTCAAATGTTAAACTGGGCCTTGGAAGTGGAATAATAATTGCAGTACCAGTTCCAGAGGCCAGTGAAGCTATTGGGAATTTAATAGAGTCTTCCATACAGACTATTGTTAAAGAAACTGTGGAGAAGAATACCGGTAATGTTACGACCCCTTACATTCTTGCATGAGTAAATGAGCTGACTGGGGGAGCCTCACTGGATGCAAATATTGCATTGGTCAAGAATAATGCTTATATTGGAGCAAAAGGTGCAGTTTCTTTGAGGAGGCTCCAAGATTCTTCATTCCATTCTACAAATTGATAATTGCTATGTTAGCAGTTTGGAGCTCCAGAATAAACAATTGGGCCTGGCTAATTACAACTTCCTTTATGTTGCATTATTTTGCTGGGTTGCATTTGTAGAAAGATAAATGCAACATGATGTTAAAAAACTGGCAGAAGATTTAAGGCCTGGTAATACAATCTTGTGTGTTGATGGCGCAATCACACTTACTATGTTGTCAACTGATAAAAAAGTATCCACCGTGAGATGTCGCTGCGAAAATATGTTCGTAAGGGCTCAGATCTTGTTCATGTTAGCCAAGTATTGAGAATCGCATTGATATGATCATCGTTGTTCATAGAGTGTTGAGAAAGAAAGAACTTATGTTCACTCTGCTGGAAAAGGTCTACGTGTTCGAAGAAGCATACAGAGAGTTCAAAGCTGCTTTCGACCCTCTAATCAACATGGGATTACCCACCACACCGCCTGGAGTAGGCTAGAAGAATTCATTAAGAGGAGGTGGGCCTCTTTCCTAGGAGGTGTGACTGCAGATGCCCGATTTTGCAGGCAGAAGATGTGCACGCGGTGGATTTGATGAAGTATGGATGCATCCTGATAGTTTGACAGATGGCTTAAATCCTAGTTTTGTGATCAATACTTGAACAATTATCATCTCAAAACTCGTTTACAGGTTCTGTTTTTGTTTGGAAACACATCAGCAGTGCCAGCATCTAGTCTTGCAATGTGGCTTGATTCTGCCCGTGAATCGAGTAGACGTTTTGGTCCCTCGGGTTTTCCAACACGAATATTGAAGGCCACAAACATGATGTTCGACTTATCACATGATGGTGAAAGTGCAGTTGAGTCCAAAACTTCAGCCTCACATTCTCAATTTCTTGACACATTGGCTTATTTGCATCACGATTGTGCACCTCCTATCATCCATCGTGATGTGAAGTCCAATAATATTCTTCTAGATGCTGATTTTGGTGCTCGAGTGGTTGATTTTGGGCTAGCCAAGTTCCTTCAAAGCTCTGAGAGGGGACTGAATTCCATGTCTGCAGTTGTTGGATCTTTTGGCTACATAGCTCCAACGTATACCTATACCCTCCAGGTGAATGAGAAAAGTGACATCTATAGTTTTGGAGTGGTGCTTATGGATTTATTGACGAGCAAATGGCCAGTTGATCCCAATTTTGAAGAGGAGGATAGAGACCTTCTAAATTGGGTGCACGGTCTAATTGATAAGCAGGATGCATTGCCGGAAATATTGGATTCTAGAATTGTAGATTTCTTCAAGGAGGAAATGGCTTCTATCCTCCAAGTAGCTCTTCTCTGCACCAGTTCTTTTCCCTCCAACCAACCATCAATGAGGAGAGTGTTGGAGATGTTGCATGGGGCTAGCCGACCACATAATCTTACAGATGCTAAGCAATGAGGAAATCATTCTGTAGGGATAATGCCTACAAATAATCAGCTGAAAGGACATGTTATGGTTTAAAAAAAAAAAAAAGTCTGGGACTGTTGACCTCACTATGTCCTTCATAGCTACAATTAGAGGAAGGTGCAGCAGCCAATGCTCACGCCTGCTTATGCGGAAGAAAGATGCAAGGAAAGTTGTTGCGAAAGGGGGTTAAGGATATATCTGAAGTTTACTTCTCGCTTGGACAAAAATTTCTTTGGCCTCCACATCTTCACAGGATTTTCAAATTGATTTATGATTGTTGAAGATCTAATTGCATCTCAAACAATGTAGATAGTTTTGTAGGAATGTTAGACACAACCAGCAACTGTGCAATCAAATGGTAGAGAATAAATTGAAAACATAGGCCTTCACTTTCATAAAATTGAATTTGTGATTGATAACTTCCGAAACAACCCTGTGATAAAGGTTAGGAAAAGCTGTGGCATTGGATATTGAATCAAGTCATCTTTCCTAGGATACACTTATATATTTGCATCATACAGAGCACACAAGCAGCACGAAACATTCAGAGGATGAAATGAATAAACCCTTAGAGGTTACAGTTAATTCAAGTGGAGTTGTTTTCTTTGCACTGTTTGAAGTTACTGAAGGAAACCCTAGTTATTCAAAGAGAGAGGTAGTTTCTTACCTGCTCGATCATCGCCACTTTGCACAGGTACCCCCTACAGCTCTTGTGAAATATACTCATTCAATTTTCAAATGTGAACAGAAATTTGTTTCCTTGTAAGTCGGATCCCTTTGCAAAGATTGGATCCCTCCAAAGATTTCAGCCCAATGAGTACAATTCAAGTGAACATGGCACTTCTCACTTTCCTGTAGGATCTATACATAGAATTGGTATTCTCGATATAAGAATTTTGAATACTGACAGGCATGGAGGTAATATTCTCATCAGAAAGCTAAAGGAGGATAAGCATACTAGTAGTAGGACACAATTTGACATGCAGGTATATGATGCTTTGGAATTGACACCAATTGACCATGGACTTTACCTACCAGAAGCACTTGATGATCCTTACTTTGAGTGGCTTCATTGGCCTCAAGATTCATTACCTCTTAGAGGAGGAGCTTGAGTATAAAATTCAATTGGGCTTATGCAAGTGGGCAAAGAAAAGACACATAAGGTCACTACAACATTTTTGTTGGAGATCTCAGCCTAGAGGTTACAGATGCATCTCTCTTTGCTTGTTTTTCTCTTTATCAAGTTGTTCACATGCAAGGGTTATGTGGGATCAAAAATCTGGTAGGTCAAGGGGATTTGGCTTGGTTTCCTTCAGAAATCAGCAGGATGTTGATAATGCAATAATAAGGAGGAAAATATTGGGTAGTTTCTTTACCCGAAAGGTGAATTGAAGGCTCTCATGAGTGAAGCAGTGATGGTGTTGAGTCTTCTATTATGCACTTTAGTGATATAAAAACAATGGAAGCAGGAAAATTAAGTTGGATGAGCTTCATAAAATCTGCCAGGAATTTGGTATTATTGAACTTGAGGAAATGATCAAGAAATTCCCATATGCCCTAGTAAGAATATCCTTCTAGCACTGCTTCCTGCCATAGATAACAACAGTTGTGCATTTGGATTCTCTTTGTATGCTCTATAGCTGTGGTGTCATTGCTTAAATTATTTTGATATCTCTAATTTGTTTTTTTCTCGCTTGCTTAGCATATCAATTCTCGAATCAAGCATTGCAGGTCACCTGAGGTTCAAAACATCAAGTGTCGACAACACTTTATCAAGAAGCTACTGAAGAATCTAACACTCTATGCAAGATCATTGTTGCTCTACATTATTTTCTTCTCAAAGATAAAACATAACTTTCACCAGCGCAGAAGGCAGAATTATAACCAGTTAGTTGATGAAAGGCAAAGCTTTCACCAACTAACTAGCAAATCTTAAGGCAGAATAGCTGGTGAAACCTAAGGTTGGCCAGCGAAGGTGTATTTTTTCCCAGATCGAATTTTTTCTCAACCAAACATCCTAAAAATAGTTTCTAAAGATGCATATTGAATTTACACATCAAATTCAAGATCCAGATTTGATAAAAAAAGATGTTTGAAGAGGTCCCAAATTCATATTAGACAGCTATTTTTGGGGCACAAAATCAGTTGTTTTTTCGATTCTATCATGATCAAAGTACATCTGCGAGCCTTGGAAGGCTATCTGCACATATCAGAGGATATAAAAATGATTTGTATCTGAAGTTGTTGCTGTATTGATGCATGATCCAGAAAAGGTTTACAGAGACATGGTTGCAACCGGCAACACCCTGCATTGGTGGCTTCACAGCCTGCATTTTTATTATTACTGTAGACTTATATGTGGCTTCTTTATGATCTTCCACACAATCCAGTGGATTTTTGGTTTACCGTAGTCCTTGATCCTGCTTCTATACCTTATGTAAATGCTAGTGGTGGTGCAACTTGGTTTCCTCATTATGTTTCTGGAAGGCTGAAATATGCAATTGGTGAAAATCCCCATGTCTCTCCTAATCATGGAAGATAGTCATGGTGGATGTGTCTGTTGACCTCATACTGAGAATTGGAATTGTTGTAAATAGAGAGAGGATCTTCATCTAGCAAGCCCTAAGGTCTTTGTACTCTTGCAGGTAATCGAGATTCATCAAGTTTTGATTTTTGGGTAAGTTTCTGTTTTCGGTGGTTTAGGCGAGCCTGTGTGTGCTCATTAACCACCGAAAAGGTTGAATGACTCCATGGACCAATAATAAAGGCACAAGGTTTGCTAGGTTCTTGGAGACCTCACAGGGAGGTATCCATCCCAGTTGGAGCCAGATGTTAGCGATAAAAAACGCACTGGCATTTTTGAAAGAACGATGCCTAATCTTGTAGGGAAAATTTTGATAGCTTCCTAGGATCCAAATGGAGATTTGAAAGCACCATTGGAAATATTAGGATTTGTAGATGTTGATCGACTATTTAAGCATGCAAAATGGACTCTCCATGACTGAGAAATTTGATTTTGAAAAAATTTGTGCTTTCACCAACGCAGAAGGCAGAATTATAACTAGTTAGCTGGTGAAAGCTCCACCTTTCACAAGCTAAGGAGCAGATTTTTGGGTAAATTAGCTGGTGAAAGCCTGTCACAGCCAGAATAGCCAAATTTTCACCCAGATCAGGATTTTTTGGGTTTGAATGGTTTGAAATCTTCTTCAATAAGCTGGTTATGAATTATCAAATCAAAATCTGAAGGCCATTCTTGGAGATGAAAGTCAAAAGGGAATTTTTTGACTAGATTTGGTCATTTTCAAGGGAAAAATGATAGGGATCAAATGAAATATCACCCAATTCAAATTTTATCTTTGGAGGACCAAATCAAATAGCCTTGGGAGGCTAAAACTACACTTCATCAGCAATCTACTATTTTTAGAGATCATTAAATAGGACCTTTCCTATTTTGTTTTGATTTTCTATTCTAGATCAATTTTTATAGGATCTCATCCTACACTTGTTGTATCTGTTTTGATTTGACTATTTTTAGTAAATTTGATCCATCTTTCAAGGATCTAGATTTCATCTTGTAAGGCTATAAATCCAAAGACATTTGGAGCACTAAAGGGTTCAAACTGGGAGATATTTTGTGTTACTATATAGACTCTTATTTGCAGAAATAAAGTTAAGTTTCCTTTCATTTTCAATATCAGAAATATCCATCTTTCCCTTTCTGTACTTTGTTTCAGTTCATTTTAGTTCATGAAGACTGTTATCTCTTTATTGAGCTCATAGACTTGAAGTAAAGGATTTCTCTCTATCTTGCATTAAGCCCTACATTCACTTGTATTTGGCAATCAAGAATAGTGTTGTTCATCCTCTCTTTTCAATTTACTTGATCTGATTATTGTTTCCTGAAAGCACTGTTTCTTTAGATGTATGAGTTGTCTGTTACATTGATCATTAAAGACCCCATTGTTCCAAGCACATATACACATTATTTCTAAGTTACCAAGCATCCTTGGCCTACAACCCTAAGGAGTTTCTTGGAGTGATAACAGTAAGGACAAAGAAATATTATTCTATGGTCATGAAATTGGAATTATCCAAAGCATATGATAGAACCAAATGGCTTTATCTTGGACTAATACTTTTACATGTTGTTTTTATCCTTCCATTGGTAAAATATGTGCCCTTTGTTGTGTTTATTAATGACTTAGCCTCAACATTTTTTAGGCCATCTAGAGAGTTTAGATAGGGATGCCCCTTATCCCTATTTATCTTTTTGGTAATGTTGAAGGTTTGAGGAGAGTTGTAATGGAAGAAAAGAGGGTAAGAATAGTCTCAAGATTCATAATTGGTATGTCTTTGTCGTTAACCCATCCATTATTTGTTGATGACTTGTTGTTGTTCTCTAATGGGAGTGTTAGGGAAGTTAGAAAGGTACATAATGTAATACCCCAAGGCTAAATCCCAGTTGAATTGTAAACATGATTTATAGGCTAGTGACCCAAGTGATTATAAGCTAGGAGGCTTATGTGATGATTAGGTCAGAGAGCCAAGATGATTAAGGATTGTGAGCCTATTTTTGTAAATCTAAACACTCATATAATTAATAAAATACATCACTGCGTGTATACCGACCATGATAAAAGAGTATGGGGGACTAAGCTCCACTAGGAAGGGAAGGGGAGGGCTAAGAGCCTAGGAAAGGGGATAAGCTAGAGGGCTTATCACAAAAAGGGATATTATATTATTATTTCCAAAAGACTATGGTGAGGATAATTTCTTTATCCTAAGTCTCATGGAATAGGGAATGAATCCCAAGTGGAGAGAAACGAGCTCCAAGAGAGCCATCTATCAATCATGTTGCATGAAAATTTAGGTGGGGGGAATAATTTGTTTTCCCATCTTTCCCAATTCCACTCATGCATTCATGCATGGAGCCATCCCCTCAATCATTAACCTATGCATCATGCATGCACCTATGGAACTTGCAGACACCTTGAGTTATCCCATACTTTTCATGTGAAGAACAACACACTTGTACTTTTCCTGAGCCCGTACCATGCCTTAACAATTTGGCATTGCTTCCATCATCGTTCCTTTATTGAGCATGGCTTGATTCCATCATCTGTTCTATACCTAAGATTTTTTTCTACCATAACCCTTACTCGATTGACTAAGGCATTTGACTGAAGAAGAAGATTGTCAGGCCTGTGGGTTTGAAGAGGTGGGTTGTTAGGCCCATGGACTGAAGAAGCAGGTTGTCATGCCTGTAAGAAACTCCCTCCAGGTGAGAGAGGTTGTTGGGGAAGTGATTTTCCTAGAGGGATCCCAACAACATCTATAGTTCTCTGATAATTTATGTTTGGATTGTTGTTGAATCCTTGGAAGGGAAGTGGGGCAGTCGAAGGACTGTTGAGTAGAAAAGGGGCACACTTCCTGGGGTGGGACAGGCATGTGGGGAATGAGAGGTTGTAGGATGTTACTGTGATTTGGCTCTTGGGCCGAAATCCTTCCTATTGATTGTCTAACTTCCTGTTGTCCCAACCTAGCCCAGGAATCCCCTTACCCGGGTGGAGTTTAGTCCCAGCTCGGGGTGACCCACAACTGAGAGTCATGAGTAGTGTGGTCTAAGGCTAGTGTTCACGATTAAAAACGTAATGATGAATTCTTCCCACAAATTATTTCTTAATCCTTATTATTTAATGATGCTAATAATATAATGTTGAAATATTGTAACTGCAAAGAGTATTCTATTTATTTATTGATTCATTATTAATTAGATCAATCCCCTTTTGTGAATTGATCATATCGAGCATTGTAAATCCCCTTTTGTGGATTGGTCAAACCCTAAATATATTGTGAAAATTGAGATGTCGGACCATGGGCTAATTAAAGTGGTTTTAAACACTAAGAAGACAAGTCGGCCCTGCCCAGTGAAGAGACACCTTTCCAGCACCTGCCGGTTTGTATAAATAAAGGAAGCCAATGCCTCATTTGTTCACTCACTCATTCCCTCACTCCGTGCATAAGTTTGGTAGCTATAGTTGGGAGACGAAGGAAGAGAGAGGCACATTTCTCAGTTGAGGATATTCTCTAGTGTTTGGTTTAGTATCTTGGCATTGTATTGCCTATCTATATTAAGGAAGTTTTTGTTGGGTTTTCTTCCCCATGAGGATTTCCCAGGATAAATGTTGTGTATCTTCTGATTGTGTTTCTCTCACTGATCATACCTATGCTATTGTTATATATTAAATTGAAAAGAAACCTAATAATAGCTCAAAACTTAACATGGTATCATACCTAAGCTGAAGAGAGCATCTTTCACTAGATAAAGAAAAACTTCATTGTTTCCATACAAGAAAATTGGGGCTTTTATTGAGGAATTTCATCCCAAAAATCATCTAAAAAAGTGTGCCCTAGTCTAGGGAACTCTTTGGCATCTTCACTGCACTTTTTTAATGGATAGAAATCCCAAAAAGTGAAGCCCTAGTTTTCACTAGTACCAAAAAACCAGAAGTACCAGAAAACCAGAAAACAAGAACCAGTGCCAGAAGTACCAGTCCAGAATTCTGATGGTCAAGTTTGAAGGGGTAAAATTTGGATTTTCATAAATCTAACTGCACCATATTAATCGCCTCAACCTAGTGCATCTAGCCCCTAGATCAGAATTTCAAAATTTGAAGTTTGAAAAATTAGGGTTTCTACATAAAACCCTAAGTTGCAGTTGCAATTTCAGAATCAGTTGCAACATCCATTGAAGTATCAACTACAGTACCAGTTGCAGTCACCCTTGAAGTTTCTTAAGAGTTGGTAATTATTACCATTGCTACCATATGGTGCCACTACCTGAAAATACTATCAAAGGTATGTATTCACATATGTTTAAATTGTTAATCTTTAAAGGGTGTTTGCAAAATAAGGGATCTTTTACCATAGATCCAGAAGGATCTCAAGATCCAACACATCAGAAGAATACTTGGATTTACGTGAGAATGTTGAAAATGCTAATGGCTTAGTTGGACTCCATATGTCTGGATTTTTCTTCACTATGGGGGATATAGATTAGATAGAGAATTTTTTTTTGGAAGAAATATATGTATCCTCCCACCACTCCATTCCTCCTTTTCTTCCTTGTGACGAAAAAGATACCTATTGTGTTGTAAATTCAAGTTCATATTTTTCTATAGCTAACCAAGAGGAGGGTTTTCCTATTGATAATAGGACACCTTGGGTCACAATGATGTTTTTTCCAAGATCTCATTATCATACCTAATCTTTTACATCACAAGGAATAGAGGAGGAGGCTATAGAGAAAAATTTGAATGTTGATCATAATGTTAATGAAGAAAAATTTGGGCACTCATAACATGAAATTTTCCTCACCCATGGATGAAGTAGAATTTATTTATGTTGATTTCAATTTTCCTATTTTTATAAATCCTCCTAGACCAAACGATATAGATCAAGAATGTTTTCCTATAGCTGATGGATTAGTTATTGAACCTTCTTATTCTAAGAATTTTTTTGATTTTCTCCTCTCTTATAACTATGAATATGTTTTGGAATATATTTCATATTCTTGTTGGATTACTGAGAGGGGGGGTGAATCGGTAATAGCGTAATTACAATCATTTTTTTTCAAATGTTATATCAATGTAGAATTATTATCCAATAATGAGCAGTAAGAAATAAACAATCACACACACATATAGTACACTAGTGTTTTACGTGGAAACCCAAATCGGGAGAAAACCACGAAATTCTTTTTCTTATATGTCTTGAAGAATTACATTCATTGGAAGCACCAAATTCCTTTGTTTTCC
>JZKD02S0382103.1:0-18472 GCA_000966675.3 Picea glauca
ATTACATTATGGGTAAGGAAACGATCATCCACACAACATGTCTCATAAAGGAATGAGAGGTTGAGTGGAGAGTTTGATAAACCCATGCAAGAAAATAAAATATTGAAATAATCTAAAACATAAAAATAACAATGGCATTTTCACACAATATACACAATATTTACCCAAGAATCCCATAATCGTGAAAAGTAGCCTAAGTAAGAGTCACACCTCTCTCTATATCATTGTATTAACTTCACTACTCACAATACAATATTTAGGCATTCCACAACATCCAAAACCTTAATATGTTAACGCATATTATAATACAACCCTAATTCCTTATCTGGAATTAGTTTACAATGGGCTGAAACCAATGGCTGAAATAATGCAAAATGAACCAAAAAAAATGTTTCTTTAGGGGCACTGACCCCCCCATACCTCCTTTAGATCCCCTTTATTCAGGGGCTAGTCCAAAAATCCATATTTATATGTGACCAACTCTTCCTGCAAAGGATAGAACACATATACAACATTATCCCACTTATTTAATACTTTGCAAAAATAGGGGTAAGGGGAGGGCATTCATATAATCAACTGTTAGGGGCAACAATGCCCATTGATTCTCTATACCAAAATAAATTTTTAGTACTAACATACTTTGGCAATGAATTTACAACATTATTGAAGGTATCAACCTTCTCCAACAATACTTTGTTTTGTTCAACCATGCCTCTAACAAACTGCACATTTATATGCTTTGTTTGGGCATGATAAGCATGGTTTTTTTCTATAAAAATTGACTTAAGATGTCACAACCTATCCTCACTACTTTTTGAAAAAAATTGAAACTCAAACACAATGTTTGCAACCATACAACTTCCTTACTTCCATTATTGGTTGTCATGTACTCAAGTTTTGTAATTTACAACATAACTATGCCCTACCTCTTTTTCCACCAAATAGGTTAAAGACACAACCACTTGTAGATCTTCTGCAATCAAGATCTCTAGTCCAATTTGCATCAGCAAATCCCTACATGTGTGTCTGTGAATTCCAAGTCTTCCTTGGAAATATATTGCATAATATTAAGTGCCACACATATATTTGAAGACCCTCTTTACAATTGTCCAAAATCCCTTCCTTGGTTTTGACATATGCCTATCCAAAACTCCCACTACACAAGAAATGTCTGGTACAATATAGACCATATTATACAATAGACTTCCAACAACACTTGCATAGGGAACACATGACATGTCCTATACCTCTTGTTGTGTCTTGGGATACTAATATGAAGATAACTTTACACCTACACGAATAGAGACCTTTGTGGATTTTATGAATTTCTACGTATTAAACCTGAACGATACAGTCCCAACTTATTTATTCTAATTCAACTAGAGTTTCCTATTTTCCTGATCTCTTTTAATTTCCACATCCAAAATAAAAAGTGTAACACCAAGATATTTCATCTCAAATTTAGACGACAATTGAGCCTTGACATCCTTGATGATTACCCTATTATTTCCAATCAACAACATATCATCAACATACAAGAACACATAAAAAAATGATCACCGACCTACTTGGAATACACACATTGATCAACTTTGATTCTTGAGAAGCCAAGTCCCGATATCTAAATAAGTATGAAAATTTTGATACCATGTTCTTGGAGATTGTTTTAATACATATAGGTACTTCTTCAACGTGCAAACTAGTTCCTTTTTTCCCTTCACTACAAAACATTATGGTTGTTTTATGTCGGTTTCTTCTTTGAGATCCCCATGTAGGAATGTTGTCTTCACATCCATCTGTTGTACTTCAATATCAAAAGAAATGACTATAGACAAAAGGAATCTAATAGAAGTCAATTTAGTAGTAGGAGACAAATTCTCACCCAAATCAATTCCCTCTAGCTTTGAATATTCCTTTGCTACTAGGTCAGCTTTGTGCTTCTATACCTTACCGTCTACATTTAACGTTTTCTTAAACACCCATTTGCTACCAATAGGTTTTGTTCCAATTGGAAACTCAACTAGATACCAAGCCTCATTTTTATCCAAGGCATCCATTTCTTCAACCATGTTCTTCTTCCATAATTTCATATCCTCTGAATCCACTGCCTCTCTAGCAGTTCTAAGATCATCATCAGTATTAGATAGAAAAAAACTAGACCAAAAATCAGGTGGAGTTTACCTTTTTGGCTGCCTTCTTTCCCAAATCAATCTCCTCAAGGTTGGAGTCTGAAGTTCTTCCTCTTTTGGTTCATCGTCTTCTATTGAGTCAAATTCTTCACCACCAAAATCTATTGTCTTCATTTCTTCTTCCATTGGTTGGAACTCCTCTTTGGGAGTAGTTTTAACCTATATAAATATTACATTTCAATAGTAAATAGTCTTCGATGTTATTGGGTTCCAAATTTTATAACCTTTTATACCATATTTGCAACCAATTATAAATATGCATTTTTCATCTTTGTTATATAACTTACTCCCATTTTCCTTTGTAACATACACAAATGCGTCAAAACCAAAAACTCTAAGATGTTTAAGAGAGGGGTTTTTACTAGTCCATGCCTCATGTGGAAATTTTTCAACCAACTGAAGTAGGTGATTTATTTTCCAAGTAACATGTAATATCCATTGCCTCTTACTATAATTCATGTGATAACCCTACATCACATATCATACTTCTTGCATTTTCCATCAACTTCCGTCTCATTCTTTCTACAAATCCATTATGTTGAGGTGTGTGGGGAGTAGTATTTTGCCTTACTATTATGCACTTCTTACAGAATTCCTCAAACTAATCTATGAATAACTCTCCACCATTATTTGTCCTCAACACCTATTTTCTTCTATGTCTGGTTCTCTACAAGAGCCTTAAACTCTTTAAATTTACCAAAAACCTTAGATTTATTTTGTAGGAAATAGATCCACATGTTCCTTGAGAAACATCTACAAATGAAACATAGCGCATTGATTTACCTGGTTATGGAACATGTATAAGTCCAAACACATGACTTTGTATCAATTCCAAGATTCCTTTTTATCTTGTAGCGCCAGATGGGATTCTTACTTGATTTTGTTGATCATATATACAATGTTAATATAAATCAAAATTTAATGAGCAATCACATATACCCTCAACCATACCCTTACCATGTAATGCTTGAAGGCCCTTATCTCCAATATGTCCTAGTCTTTGATGCCATAACATTGTAGGGACAACAAGGGTCTTGTCTTCTTCATTGCTACCCACAAAAACAACATAATTGCTACACCCATCATTAATAGTGCTTCCCAACAACTTATACACAGTTCCCATCCCAACTCCCCTCATCAACACCGTCGCTCCTTGAACCATATTGCATGTTTCTTTTTTAAATACAATGTGCATGCTTCCATCACTCATCTTACTTACATATATCAAAATTTTGGCTAGATTCAAAATGTACAGAACCACAGGGAGAGTTCTAATCCTTCCATCTTTGAGAAACATCTTGACCCTTCCACGTCCTATGATCTTGGCTATCAAGTCATCTCTAGAAAAACGTTACCTCCATTATACTTTTTATATTCACAAAACCACTCTCTATGAGGAGTCATATGAAATGAAGCACCTGATTTGATCCACCATACATCATGATTTGAATGTGTACTTGTAGATGCCAAGTAAACATCATCTCCTTCTTTTGTGGAGGTTTTCCATTTTATGGAAGGGGTATCATCAGATCCCTTACTTTTATCAACACTCTTAGATTTGTAGTCTTTCTTATGATGCCCAAATTTACCGCAATTCCAACATTTCTTCATAGAATGCCATGGAGATTTAGATCTACTTCTAGATTTAGATCTAGCCCTCGAAGACATGTTTTTCCTCTCTTGGTGATGACCTCTTATAGGTGAAACATCCTTGGCCACACCCTCCATGGCTTTTCTCCTAATTTCCTCTAATAACAAGGATGCAACTACATCCTCAAAATTTAATGTGGATTAAGTAGTACTACCAATTGCTACAACCAAATTATCCTAAGAGTTTGGCAAAGCACATAACGAGGTAATACACTTATCTTCTAAATCCATTTTAATATCAACATATACAATTGACTTTCTATAGTATTACAGGAATTTAAATGCTTCGTCACAGAGTCACCATAATCCATCCTACAATGATACAACTACTTTTGAAGAAACAACTTGTTTACCATTGACTTTGACTGATACAAATTCCCTAACTTATCCCACAACTTATTTGGGTTGTCTTCCCTAGAAACATTCAACAACACCAAATATGGGCGGCAGAGTTGAATCATACTTCTCGCCTTTCTTTCCATCTTTTCCCAATCTTCTTTCGACATACAAGTAGGTTTTGTTCTCTATTTCTATTCTTGAATTGCTTACCATTTTTATTTACACAAGATTCATGACTACACAAATTCCCACTCAAGTTCAACATGTTTATCGCAGACCTAATATGCCCTTTCTCTTCATGGAATGAACTAATCCCTAGCAACAAAGGCATCCCCCGCAAGCCAATAACTTCGCTCTGATACCAAATGAAGAATTTGATAAAATTTTGCAAGAAAAGTTTTTACTAACATAATCTAAACATAAGAGTAATAATGGCACATTCACATAGTATACACAAGATTTACCTTGGAAACACTTAATCGAAAAAACCAACTTATTGAGAGTTTCACCTCTCACTGTCTTTTTGTATTAACTTCATTGTCCACAATACAATATAGGTATTCCACAACTTCCAAAACCCCAATTCGTGAACCTAGGTTAGATTATAACCCTAACTCCTTGATTACAATTAGTGTATAATGGGTTGAAACCATTGGTCAAAATAATATATAACAGACCAACACAAAAAGTTTGTTAGGGTCTCCACCCCTAAACCCCCTTCATTTGGAGGCCAGCCCTCAAACCCCTTTGGGATATGAGTAATTCTACCTGCAAAGGATACAACACATATCCAACACCAAGCAAACATACATATTCATTATGTTAGTAGAACGACCACTATCTCTATGAACACCCCCATTTGCATAAGGATCACAGTAGATTAGGATTTATGATGTCACGGACTATACCTAGATGAATTTGGTATAAAACATTAGAGGAAAGGAGTTTTTAAAGTCATATAAACTATTCCATGATATAAAACATGACATATCTGACTATTTGTTATCGTGTTTATTATAATACACCCATAAAACATGCACCAAAAAAGGAGGAGAGGTGGGGCAGAGTAAGCAAACATAGTCATCCTACAACCAATCAACCATTTTTTTAGTGGGAGGGACACTACATCTATGGACACCCCCATTGGCTCATGGTATGTTGGACTTATATGTTATCACAAGCTAGACCTCAACAAATATCCGATAACACATAAGATGAGAGAATATTTTCAAGTTGCAGAAAGTATTCTAAGACATTAGACATGGCTTATCCAACTATTTATCATCACGTTTATTATTCATTGTTAATTATCCAATATACACACCCACACAACACATACTTATCCAACTATATATTATCACTTTATTAATCATTGTTAATTATCACATATACACACCCGCACAACACATTCTATAGAGAAGGTGGGGGAGGTGAAGCAAGCACACATATTAATCTCACAACCAATCAACCATTATGTTATTAGGAGGGGCACTACCTTTTTGGACACACCCATTGGCATAAGGACCAAGGTATGTTTAAACTTATATTTTGCCAAGATGTCAAACACAATGTCTTTGATTGTTTATTATCACACACATGCACTCACACAACATGTACCACATGGGAGGAGGGGGAGGTTGAGTATGCACACATATTCACCATGCAACTAATCAATCATTATGTTAGAAGGAGGGCCAATACATTTTTTCACACCCCCATTGTCATAATGATCATGGGATGTTGGGATTTATATGCTATCACATGCCATAACTCAACCAATGAAGGATAACACATGAGAGGAGAGGAGATTTCAAAGTCATAGCAACAATTCCAAGGTTTCAAACACAACATATCAAAATATTTATTATCATGTTTAATATCATTCACACACCCATACAACATACCCCACAGTGTAGGAGGGGAAGGCTAAGTAGGAAAGCATATTCATCCTACAACCAATCAATGGTTATGCTGATAAGAGGGAAACTACCTCTGTGACACCCCCATTATCATAAGTGTCACATCCCCACAATATGCTTGCTCTATCCTTATGACCATGCACCTATTAGGGGTGTGCAACACCACAATAATTCTCACTTGGTTGCTTGGCAACACCTAGGATACTTCATTTGGACTATGCCTCTTCACCCAGAGCATACCCATACTCCATTCTATGTTATGAGCGAGTCACACTCCTACTCTATTGCAACTCACTTGTATACTTAGAAAATCTTGTTAACAACTTAACATTTAGTCACTTAAGCATACATCCATGAACATGCGAAGCAAAGAGACACTTACGAAACAAAAAAGAGACACATAGATATAGTGCAGGTGACACAAAACATGCCTAACACCCAACTAAGTCTTATTATTGTGAAACAATTACAATATGAGCACTATCAGCTCAATTAAAAACTTGGGTAGAGTCACATGACTCACCTCACCTCACCAAGACACTCATACACAGGTTTGTCACACCAAGATTCATTTGTCACAACAACTTTTGTAACTCCTACGGTGCACCCCAAACATGTGTACACCTCATAGTCACTGTTTCTTCTCTGTCGCAAGATTTCACATAGACCTGTGGTTCCGTCTCATAGATTGCCTCACCCATATTTGTGACAAGACTTCCCCAACTCCAAAGTCACATTTCCTATTGCTAGACTCAACCCAAAGTAGGTCACCCTAACTTTGTACATATAATCACCTCAAGCCAACACAACTCCTCCCATGTGGAGGAACTTGGCCCCTTGAGGGAGCTCTCATCTCCTTGTGCAAATCTATCGTTGAACCTCAAAGCCGATCTGGCTCTCTTCACTTGCTCTATTCCTTCTTGGTTGTGCACCTTGTGCTCTTATATGGACTCCAAACGTCACCTTCATGAATCATCACATCCTTTGAGTGTGTCACACCCCTTTGTGGACCAACATTCCCAAACAAACAAATGCACCCCTTTGTGGACCCGGTGCGCGCAAATGAACCTGTGCGCTCATCAACCTTTGCATCCCTTGGGACCAATGCACCCCAACCTTGGGGGTGCTCCTCATGTAGATGCACCCCAACCTCTTTTGTGTGCCCCTTGTCTTGGTTGCATATGCCCGATGCTTTTCTTTATGCCTTGGCAAGCCCCTTCATGTGTTTGTCCGCCCAAGGTGCCCACTTCCCCAACTAGTGCAACTCTTTGGTGTCAGAGAAACCCCAAATTCCATCTCCGGGAAGAATTGGGCGAGGATGTCCACACCCTTCTAGACGAATACCTTACATCCTCCCCCACCTCAAGTCATTGTTGTCCCCAATAACATTCACAAATTCAGTGATCTCCAAGTCTCCACCGAAACTCATGCCCCCATTGCAACTAAGTCTATTAGAAACACCAAGTTTCATGCCAACTGGAAACCCAAAATTCTACCAAGGTGGAAACCCCAAGTTTCCCTCCGAAGTGGAAACCCCAAATTTCCACAACTCATGCAATCATTTGCAACACTATGCAACCATCCACACTGCTCTCTGCCCAAAGTTGTATGCGACCAATCTACTTGCAACCGTGGAAGGACGTCTCCTCCCTAACTCTATGTGTAATTCCCAAGCTTCCATTGTCCTACTACGATGATCACACTTTGTTCTATTGTTTTTGTTCCTACCTCAACCACTACTACAACCTCATGAAAAATATCTAGGTGTTGAACTCCCACGAATTGTTGCAGTGCCCTACTTCAACTAACTATGTCATGTCTTTGCAGATTGTGCATCTCAAGTCTTGCACTAGTTGGGTGATCAATCCAACTATCACGTCCAAGTCTTGAGATGTGACTCCCCATGCCTGAACTTGGTTGTTTCTATACGTATCTATGTCACTGCATCCAAATCCAAAGACTAAGGCAAGTGTCCAACCTTGCCTCACTACCGCGACAACCAATATTTGTAAGAAAATCATCCACAATGTCCAAGTGTTGTGCCTCCAAAATTACTAGCACGTCTGTAATCTTGACCCCATTATCATGTTGTTGTTCTCACCCATGTCATGAACTATCCGAATGGATAGTCCAACCATCACACTCCTTGATTCCCCACACCCTCATGCCCAAACTGGTCACTTCCTTTCGCAATTTGGTTTGTTTGCACAACAACCTCAGACCAAGGAAAGTTTTCCCCTCTCCTTGTCACACTATTAAATCACCCCAAAACAAAGTCATTCATGGCAACTTGACTCCACTGCCTAGCCCATGGTGTAGTTAGCCAATATTATACACACAGTTTGCATCGCATCCAAGTCTACAGAGAGTCAAGGGAAATCATTATGCATCTGCACTTCCAACCAACTCTACCCTTGTGTCTCAACTCATGATGAAGTCCACAAGTATGGATTCCTTGGTCAAATTCTCCTCATCTTCACCTGCATCTTCAGATATGAAACTTCCCATCTACTCCAAAAACTCCACATCCAGACTGCCTTTGCCCCATTACTTCATCACCTGACCATGCTATTGAATTTACTTCTCTATGTTTTGAAATGGTTAGGATTCACCCTCAACATGCTTCCCAAAGCAAGAGAAATTATCATGCTACAATCTGTCTATCTGTACTATCCTCCAAACCAAGGCAAGTCCTCAACTCACCTCCTTTTGCCAAGTCCCCTCTCTGCAACTCAACATCTGCGATGAGTGTCGCGAACACACCCACACTCTTCAAACATCCCAATGAACTATCCAAAGTGATCCAAGTAGAATGAGTCACTTCAAAGAACTTCCATCCCTTAGGCACATTCAAACCAATACTCCTGTCAACCTCAACCAACGACCCACTTTAGATCTCTCATTCATTGCACAATCATCCACAAGTCACCAAGGTATGCTCTGCCTCATCCAATGTGCCATACCAAAGGTGAGATAACACCCCCTAAATCACTTGGTCCATGTTCTTCCCATTCAGGATGACTGCCAACAATTCTTTGTTGACTTCTTTGCTGACTCCATCCATCTCCTAGAACATAATTGCCTTGTACCTCCTGCAAGCGTCCAAACTTTGGCATTGTCATCACGACTTTCAAGTCATTGCATGACCCATTTTTTTTTTCTAAGGCACCAATGCACTAGGGTACCTCATCCAAAAGTTAGGAAACTCCTCAAGTCACCTCCACAACTTCATCCAAATCTACCTAAGTCCACCACGAGACTCGTCCAAATAGGTTGTCCCAAGCTCTCTGCACATTCACCCAAATCAAGGCATCCCAAACTACTACACGACTTCTTTGAATATGTACCACTTTAGTCACCCTATAGTCTGATGCATGAGCATTCTACCTCCAAAATCAACCTTGTTGATTAGGCCTTAGAGGTATTTGAATTTACTAAGGGAGTGGTTTCTCTAATTCTAAATTATTGTATTTTTCTACGTATTCTAAAAGGTCCACATAAATTAGTATTGGATTCGGTTGAAATGTAATATGTAATCAAATATTCCTTTGTTAGTATATTCTGAGGCTTGAAAGATATTTTAGGTATAAATGAGGATATTTTGGATATGAGAGATCCTAGAGCTAGGTTGTGGATTTTGTGGATTCTGAGTAGGATCTGAACTAATTGACAGTTTGGGTCTCATCTTTAAGTTTGTAAGCCTAAAGGCATTAAACAAGATGAGTTAGATAGAGAGAGGATAAAGAGGTGTGTGTGTGTGTAAGAGGTCAAGTGTGGCCAACATGACGAATAGTGGCCAATGAATTTTAAATCAGGCTAGAACAACCAAAGATATTTTTGTAGAAAACTCATGTACAATAAATGATTAATTGAAGTTTTACATTATGTGTGTGTTTATTGAGATGGTGTTTTATTAATCCTCTTATATATTCCAGTGTGTATCCGGTTGAGATTGAATGTGCAAGAGTGAGAGATGCTAGATGTAATCTCTACTAAATGAAAAGTTGAGCCAAGGCAATGAGCTCATCAAACAAAACTAAGAAAGATGAAGTTCCTATGAAATTCGTGAAGAAGAAATGAGTAAGGGAAAGAAGCCTTCATTTTGAGTCAAAACCTATAATGCCAAGACTAAGGAGAAATTCATTATGTACAAAGAACCATAACTTATGCTCATAATGTTATATTGACAGTGTGGATTCTATCCAAATATCTAGATTGTGACATCGACGGTTGGGAGCGACTAGAGAAAAAAGGGATAAGTCACATGGAATACCCACCATTTATCACGAAAGGATCAACAATGATCCAGTTCAACTTGGCATCATGGAGTAAAGGAGAATTAGAGACCAAGATCTTCGATTTAAAGCCAATACTCTAAGGGGTGATAGTCCGATAGAACCAAGGTAAAGGTCTTATCAAACTGATGGTGGAGATATACTCGGAGTGAGTTAGATCAACGACTCTTGAAAGGACATGTAAAAATGCATTCATCGGAGTGGAATGAAGGTGAGTGATTGTGATCTTTGATAATCATTGATCGATGAAGGATATTTATTAAGGTCGTCGGAGTATAGGATGTCGGAAGGCATAGTTGGAGGGATAGTTAGAAAGGCATATAGTCTAAAGACTATCAAAGTCTATTAACCATCGGAGGAGTTTGTTATGTTGAAATGACTAATTGGAGTGGCCATAGTTTGTCAGAGTCCGAAAATTTTATAACTCTGTTGAACCGACCCATTAGAGTGACATTGTTTGGACCCATCGGAGTGTTGCAGCTCGATTGAACTCTAATCAAAGGAAGTCATTGGAGCCCAGATCCATCGGAGCCGAGATTTCAGAATGATTTATAGGGTGGTGCAGAGCATATTCGAAAGGATGATGCTCTGATAGTATAGTATTGGAGTGTTTTAACCCCAATGCATCAATACATTGAGAAGAAAATGTCTAATGGTTTACATAGATTTATGTGCCTATGTAATAAGATTTGTCATGTCTCAAGGTCATGTGGAAGGTTAAGCGCTTGGATTTTAGTACTTGTTTGTAACATTTGGTCGAGGAACCGATCATATGTGGTCAAATGAATGGGCGCCAAAGGATGAAGGAGTTGATGGTGTGGAGTTTGGTGTAAGGTTATAGAATCCAGTCGCATGGAGGACATGAACTTAGTGCCCAGACAAAACAAGTGCTCGTATCTTGAAAGGAAGGATACCATTGATCCAAAGAGCGCTTAAGATAAGCACCTTTGTCATAATGCAGTCAGAATATTTTGGGCCCGACCTAAGAGTCGAAGAAAATAAAGTGTTGGAGCTGTTAGCAGAGTGATCCAAACTCTGTATATGTGGGTTTTGGACTAGGAGGTCATCATCAAGTGGTATCATAGCACATCGATGCTCTTTGGAAAGGTGAAAATGCAGAGGATATAGGTATGTGTTTTAACTTAGATTTTAAAGAGTCGTGTACTAAAGATATCTGTGAAAAGGAGTAAAGCTCAGAAGAAGAGGCCATTCCAACCAATAAGCAAAATTGAGGAAGAGATGTTGAGAAGACAAGATCTTGGAGTAGATCTTGCAGTTATTGGTATTATGTTTTTGTAAATTAATTATGGTTAAAAGTATAATTATGTTGCAGGTAGCAACAAGAGGAGAAAGGTAATGATGACAGAGGAAGAGGGAGCAAGCGAAACTCTCAAGTGAAGAAGCTTGTGGCAGAAAGAACCTTGCAGCAAGGGATGCTATAAGCACTTCTAGCTGAGGATTGGAAGTAAGGAAAACAAACAAATTTCTCATAAGAGTGTGAGTAGATGTAGAGGCCAGAGAAGAGCAGAGTATGCTCATAAGGTTCTGGAGGAGAGAACTAGTAATACCAAAAGTTCAAGTTCAACATAATATTGATGAGTTATTGGGTAGTAGGTGAGGATACTTACTACATAGGAAGGCTTGTTGCAACTCACAGTGGGAAAGGATAAGCTCGCAAGGGAAGAGATGGAGATGACTATTGATAGTCATGACATAGGTTTGGAGAGAAGCCACAACTAGAGGAAAGAGGATGCCAGAGAAATTGGCAGAAAACAAATAAGTCAGGAGGAGTTTGACAAAGAGTTTGTTGAGTTAAAGGAAAGACTCAGAATAATTAGGGAGTCATTACAGGAAAATGGTGAAGACTAGAGACGGGGTTGGAATGTGAAGAAAAAGGTAAAGTGGCCTATTGTGCATTTGTTTATGAGGAAATTGATGCACATGATGAATGTTTTTCTCAGGATAGAGGAAAAGTTGAAGAAAAAGAGGAGGCACAGGTTGAGTGCTTAATTGAATGAAGAAAAACTTAGAGGATCTAAGTTTAGACAGAGGTCAAGGACATAAGAAGAAGTTCACATATGTGAACCCGAGTAGGGATCATTCCTTGGAGAGGATAATTATGGAGATGTTGATGGGAGACCCGTTAAGAGTCTCATGGACTGTCAGGAAAGTTTAGATCAACATGAGAGGATGATGTCAGAGGCATCAAATGAGACCATAGGGTTTTATGTTTTTAAAACTAATTATTGGTGTGTGTTTGCAGGTAAACATAACCAAGAGTCTATTATGAAGGAGGAAGAGACAACATTGTCTCATGAAGGTGATCAGGATCAAGATTATTTTCAGTCAAGTTGTGAAAATTTTGAGAGACAGGAGCAAGGAACTGTCATAATAATGAACCATACAGAGGTGGCTCACGAGGACATCCTTGAAGATGAAGAAATTAAAGGACAACACCCAGATGCAGTGAAAATGTATTTTGAAGAAGAACTAAGGTTGTTGGAAGAATGGATAGAGAATCCTATAAAATAAGAAGACTGCATCATAGTTGCAAACACAAAGCATCCAAGATTGCTTGGTTGCCTTGAAAGTGAGGGAGTTGAAGGTCAAGACGTAGGATTGTCTTATGAAGATATAATTATGCTACATACACAACATAAATATGCAAACCAAAAGATTGTCTTGAGAGGCAATAAGGAGGATGAAAGTAACCATGAGACTGCCAAAGATAACTCAGAAATTCAAGAAAGAACTCATGAAGCAAAACACTTCCTATGCAATGATGACAAATATGGGGTGTTAACAATCATTCACTTGGATGGTGATGAAATTTGAGAATTGGAAAGGAAAATTGTTTGTTGTAATATATTTGTTTCTCGTGTAGATGCAGATAAGGGTGAGAGTTTTGCAAGTAGCCAGTCTTCCATGAAGAAACAAGGAGGGTGAAGGAGACAACTAAGTGTCTCAAACACTTATGAAGAGGTGTATGAAGAAGAATGGAGCAATAAGCAGAATGGAAGACATAGCTTGAAAGAAGAGGTTGCAGACTTTGAAGAATATTCCCATGGACCTAAGGACATCACAAAAGTTGAGGACAACAAAGAGCATATTGTTGTAGCAAGCTTGATCAAGGAGAGAGATGAAGATATGGGAGTAAGGGCCATACAAATTATGCATACAGAAATGCTATAACAAGTTTGCATAAATATCATGGATGAGAAAAAGGTAGAGTTGGACATTGGAATTCATGGACTGTGGGGGCTAATGATGAAGAAGTCTAGATGGAGCTACCATGGGATGAAAAAGATAGTCAGCCACAAAATGCAGTTGGATGAGAGGGATTACATCGGCAAGGTAAAAGGTAAGCAAGCAAGATATGGGATCGTGGAAAATTTCAAACAAGAATGAGGTAGTAGAATGGAAAATTAAGTAAGCAGTAACAAAATAGAGTTTGAGATCTTGGAAGATGGAGGAAAATAGTGGAGGAAATATGTAGCAGAGCATATGGAAAACATAAAAAATGGGATCTAGGAGGAGTGAAGTAGTTGAAGAAACATGATCAGGAGATCATGAAAATTTTTAACCCTATGAGTTTGATGCAAGAGCATTCTACCTCCAAAATCAACCCTGTTGATTAGACCTTAGGGGTCTTTGAATTTACTAAGGGAGTGGGTTCCCTAATTCTAAATTATTGTATTTTTCTATGTATTCTAGAAGGTCCACATAAGTTACGATTGGATTTGATCGAAATGTAATATGTAATTGAATCTACCTTGTTAGCAGATTCTGAGGCTTGAAAGAGATTTTAGGGATAGATGAGGATATTGTGGATATGAGAGATCCTAGAGCTAGGTTGTGGATTTTGTGGAGTCTGAGTAGGATCTAAACTAATTGACAGTTCATGTCTCACCTTTAAGTTTGTAAGCCTAAGGGAATTAAGCAGGTCGAGTTAGACAAATAGAGGATAGAGAGGTGTGTGTGTGTAAGAGGCCAAGTGTGGCCAACGGGTTGAATAGAGGCCAATGAATTGTAAATCAAGCTAGAACAACCAGAGGGGTTTATGTAGAAAACCAATGTACTATAAATGATTAATTGAAGTTTTACACCATGTGTGTGTTTATTGAGATGGTGTTTTATTAATCCTCTTATATAGTCATGTGTGTATCAAGTTGAGATTGAATGTGTAGAGGCAAGATATGACGAATGCGATCTCCTCTAAATGAAAATTTGAGTTGAGGAAACAAGATCATCGAACGAAACTGAGAGGGACGAAGTTCCTATGAACTTCGTGAAGGCGGAATGAGTAAGGGAAAGATGCCTTCAATTTGAATCAAAAACTTTAATGCTAATACTAAGGAGAAGTTGATTCTATACAAAAAACTATAACTTATTCCCACAAAGATAGATCGACAACATAGATTCTATCTAGAGATCTAGATCGTGACATCGACGATTGGCAATGAGTAAAGAAAAAGAGAGAAGTCATGTGGAATACCCACCGTTGATCATGAAAGGATCAACAATGATCTGGTTGAACTTGACATCATGGAGAAAAGGAGAATCAAAGACCAATATCTTTGATTGAAAGTCGATACTCTAAGGGGGCGATAGTCTGATAAGACTAAGGTAAAGGCCTTATCAAACCGGCGATGGAGATATACTCGGAGTGAGTTAGATCAATGACTCTCGAAATGACATGTAATAGTGGAATGAAGGTGAATGATTGTGACCTTTGATCATCATTGATCAACGAAGGAGATTTATTAAGGTCATTGGAGTATAAGCTGTCAGAAGGAATAGTTAGAGGGATAGTCTGAAAGGCAGATAGTCCGAATACTATCAGAGTCTATTAACCGTCGGAGGATTTTGTTATGTCGGAACGACTATTCGGAGTGGCCACATTTGTTAGATTCCAAAAAGTTTGGAGTGGGTACAACTCCATTGAACCGGTCCATTGGAGTGACACTGTCCCAACCCATCGAAGTGTTGCAACTCGATTGAACTCCGACCAAAGGAAGTCGTCAGAGCCAATATTTCATAATGATTTATAGGGTGGTGCAGAGCAGATTCTGAATGATGATACTCTGATAGTATAATATTGGAGTGTTTTAACCTTGATGCATCAATACTCTAAGAAGAAAGAGTCTAATAGTTTACAGAGAGTTAAGTGCCTATGTAATAAGCACTTGGTCATGGCTCGAGGTTGTGTGGAAGGTTAAGTGCTCGAATTTTAGCGCTTGGTTGTAACATTTGGTTGTGGGGCCGATCATATATATGTGGTCAAATGAATGGGTGCCAAAGGATGAAGGATATGATGGCATGGAGTTTGGCGCAAGGTTATAACATCCGGTCGTGTGGAGGATAAGGATTTAGTGCCTAAACAAAACAAGTGCTCGGAGCTTGAAAGGAAGGCTATCAGCGATCTGAGGAGAGCTTAAGCTAAGTGCCTCTATCATAACATAGTTAGAAGATTTTGGGCCCGACTAAAGAGTCGGAGCAACTAAAGTGTCGGAGCAACTAAAGTGTTGGAGTTGCTAGCAGAGTGATCCAAACTATGCATATGTGGGTTTTAGACTAAGAGGTAATCATCAAAGTCTGTCAGTTTTCACTGTGGAATCAGATTACACTTGAACCACCAAGTCATTTGACTTCCCTTTAAATAACTCACCGCAACACTTAGAAAATGAAAGAACTCAAAACCAACCATACCTTTCCAACAATATTCTTGGTTGCACCCATGGTTCAATTCTGTTGTTTTAGGGCTTCACTTGCCCAAGCCACCAACTCTCCACATGAACTCCCCTCAATCATCGTCTACAAGTACACAAACCTGCATAACACTTCGCTACGATATAAGGATGAGCCCATCCATCTACTTCTAAAATACTTATAAGTCCCAAACTTCTAATGCAACCATCCAAACTCATCTCCAATGTCCTACCATGTTTGCACCTTAACTACTTCCACTTCAAGGCACCATGCACACACCGCCTGACTTCCAAGTCATACTGTTATTAATTGACTTGCGTAACTCTAGGAAGAGTCACCTCATCTGAAGGATATGATCGGCCCACCTATTCAACACCCCAACTCAACTCAATCGTTGTTCTCTATTATGCACGCCATGAAGATGTCATGATGAAAATGTGCCCAACCAACTACCTTGCTGCCAAGCTGTTCCAAGTCTCCCAACTCACCCAAATTCTTCAACTCGTTGCATGGCCATTTTCCCTATCCCGAGTCTACACAAAGGGTCGTCCACTTTGTCACAACCCATAATTTCTTCCCTCTATGATCACTTATGTGATAACCCTATGCGATCACTTCTGCAATCATTGTTGTGGTTAGATTCGCGACAAGTCCGACGCTCATTCGCCTTGCCTAAGTGCTTCGTTTCACTACAAACTCTGCACCTGGTCTTATGAAAGTGTGTGCACATGCCTGACACTTATTTCCGTCGCAAATCAAACCAACCAAGTCTATGCCCAAACTATCTTTGTGAAAGGTCAATTTTCCTTACTGATCCTTCACCAAGTCTGCGCTCAAACTGCCTCTATGATGAACCAATTCAATCGACCAAATTGTTCACCAAGTCTGCGAATGTTCCCATTGAAATGTATTCGCAACAAAATATTAAACGAACTGTAATGTGCCTCAACACCACCATTCTGATTGCGGTAGTGGTGAAGAGCCAAATTTTCTCTAATACCATATATTGTCGAGATAGTGGAGAAGAGCTCATTGACCCTTCTTCAAAATATATGAGGAATAGGATTTGATACTATTTGTCACATCCCCACAAGATTCTTGCCCTATCCTTACGATCATGCACCTCTTGAGGGTGTGTGGCACCATGGCGGTTCTCACTTGGCTACTTGGCAACACCAAGCATACTTCATTCAGACTACACCTCTTCACCTAAAACATACCCATAGTTCGTTCTAGGCTACGGGCGAGTCACACTCCTAATCTAGTGCAACTCACTTGTATACTTAGATAATATTGTTAACAACTTAACACTTAGTCACTTAAGCATACATCCATAAACATGAGAAGCAAAGAGAACACATGTGAAACAAACAAAGACACACATATATAGTGTAGGAAACACAAAACGTTCCTAACACCCGACCAACTCTTAATGTTCTGAAACAATTACAATATGAGTACTACTATCTCGATTTACAACTTGAGCAAAGTCGCACGACTTGCCTCACCTCATTAAGACACTCATACATATAATTGTCACACCAAAACTCATATGTCGTAACAATTGTCGCAACTCTTGCGGTGCACCCCAAACATGCATCCACCTTAAACTCATCGTCTCTTCTCTTTCACAAGACTTCACATAGACCTGTAGTTCCGTCTCATAGCATTCCTCACCCAGACCCATGACAAGACTTCCCCAACTCCAAAGTCACCCTGCCTCCTACTAGACTCAACCCAAAGAAGGTCACCCCAACTCTATCCACATAATCACCTCAAGGCAAGCTCCTTGGCGTGTTTGCACACCTAAGGTTCCCACTTTCCCAACAAGTGTGAATCTTAGGTGTCGAAGCAACCCCAAATTTCGTCTCCTCAAGGACTTGGGCGAGGGTGCCTACACCCTTTTAGCCAAATACCTCACAATAAGGATCATGGTATGTTGGGACTTATATGATGTCATGGACCATACCTCAAACAATGTGGGATAACACAAAAGAGGAGAGGAGATTATAAAGTTGTGAATTTTTTTTCAAGATTCCAAACGTAGCATATCTGACTATTTATTATCATGTTTATTATCACACATCCTTGAAGAGGAGGGGGAGGTTGACCAAGCAAAAAAATTCATCCTACAACCAATCAACCATTATGTTAGTAGTAAAGGTACTACCTCTGTGAACACCCCCATTAGCATAAGGATCATGATATTTTGGGACTTATATATTATTGTGGAGTAGACCTCAAACAATGTGGTATAACACACAAGAGGAGAGAAGATTTTAAAGTTGTAGAAACTATTCTAGATGCCAAACACAACTAATTCAACTATTTATTGTCTTGTTTATCATTAATTGTTTATTAACACACACAC
>JZKD02S0382125.1:2370-16111 GCA_000966675.3 Picea glauca
CTCCATTGCATACTTTAGTTTGGAAATTGTTATATATATGTTGCAAAGTGTTATTGTTTTGGGCAGGTACCAAATAATATTCAAACCTCTTCTCTTTCCTTGACCTAGACCAATCATCTGGTGACCAAGATAGCGGGAAACATGCTTGACTACTAAACTTGCTATTTGATCCCTTGCGGTCAACAAGGAAGCCTCCCTTGTTGTGGACCTCTTCCATCACTAAAATGAGGGAAATCCCTACTTAGGTGACAATGGTAGGTTCTTCTATAGTTATGCAAGATTTGGAGATCTTGTGGAGGGATTTTCACAAACACAAATCCTGCGATAACATGTCTGATAGGGAGCACTGGATGTGATGCGTATGTTTTTGTTGATAACATTGGTTACTTTTTTTTTGCAAATAGAAACTAATTTCAATTTTTGATAAATACAAATTAGTTATATATATGTTTGTGTTTTATATTTTAAATTCTTTATGTGTGTGTGTGTGCCTAAAAAGTATTTTATGTGAATCAGATACGCCAACGACACTGAGCACAATATATGTAGCAACTAGAAGAAAAACAATTTAATTCACAAACTACATAAGCAAAAACATAGGTCACTCTTCGATGCCTCTCATGATTTAGCACACAGAATCGATCCTTTGCCACTTCCTCAGTGCTCTACCTCTTATCTCCTCCTTCGTAGACCACTCAACTTTCTCCAAAATACTATCCTTGTCATTCCTGCAACCATAATATGAACTGATGTCAATTAACTTGTAGATCACATGCCTACACCTCCTCTTTTTTTTCTTGAGGGGGCTTATTGAATAACTCTTTGAATATTGGGAGGAATTTCATAGCTCCAAAGTATCTGTAACCGGGACACTTTCTCGTGGCACCGAGCACATCAACTTTGTTCCTTCCAAATCCATCATCTTGGCCCCTACTTTGGCATAATTAGGACTAGCAATCTCTACGATAGGAGCTTCCGAGTGCCACTTTTCCTTGTTCAACAAGAAAGTACCCTAGTGGATGTCTTAATTATAACACTATGCCAGCCTCAATAATGATCTAAGCTCCATAATGTATATTTAATAGAAGTTAAGAAGCACATTTGGAAAAAACAATTGATGATCCATAAGATTTATTAACATGCCTCATTGTTAAATACAAAGCATTGTCTTGACCTGATTCTACTCCTCCATAAGATCCTCAACTGTGTACTTACTAAGATGCATATCATGTTTCTTATACCCACAACCATGCACTAGATCACTTTCTCATCTATAAGGGGAACATGGGCAACAAGTTCTTGCTCTCTCTGTTGTTGGTTTCCTTTGTCCTGCTTTCCCATTTCCTCAGCCACATCCTCATCTTCCTCGATTAAGACCGACTTAATGGAAATGACATCCTTTCTCTTGATTGTCAATTTGGCCTGCCTCTAGATAGACTCGATCCTCTGCCACTCCCTCGGTGCTTTGGCCCAGATATCCTTCTTTGCGGGTTGCTTGAATTTCTCCAAGATATTGTTCTTGTCATCCTTATCACCATAATAACTGGCGTTAATTCACTTGTAGAACACATACATAAACCTCCTCCTCTTCATCTCATGGGGCTTATCGAATAACTTTTTGATGTCGAGGAGGAATTTCTCAACTGCATTTTGTACAATTGGTTGTTGGAAGATTGTAACATGCCATCTTTCAACAATCAATTGTACAAGTGTGGTTGGGAAATTCCTCCCCAACATCAATTAGCTATTCGATAAGCCCCTCAAGGCGAAAAAGAGGAGTTCTAGGTATGCAATTTACAAGCCAATTAACACTAGTTATTATGGCGACATGGATGACGAGAACAATATCTTGGAGAAATTCGAGCGACTTGTAAAGGAGGAGATGCAAGCCAAAGCACTGAGGGAGTGGAAGAGTATCAAATCTATCTAGAGGGAGGCAGGTTGACGATCAAGAACGATGAGGTCGTTGTCATTAAGTTGGTCCTATTCAAGGAAATTGAGGATATGACAAAAGAAATGGGAGAGCAGGACAAGGGGAACTAACAATAGAGAGAGCGATAGTTTGTTTCCCATGTGCCCCTTCTGGATGAGAAATAAATCGAGTGCATGGTTGTGGAGAAGAAGAAACATGATGGGCTTGTTAGTAAGTACACATGTGAGGATCTCATGGAGGAGCAGGTCGAGGCCAAGGAAATGCTTGATAGTTAGCGATAAGACATGTTGACAAAGCTTATGGACCATTGGTTGTTTTTCCAAATGTGAGTTAAATATATAATATGGAGCTTAGGTCATTCTCAAGATTAACATAGTGTTATAATTAAGACATCTAGCATGGTCCTTTCTTGTTGAATAGGGAAGAGGGGCATTGGGAAGCTCCGATCATAGAGCTTGGAAATCCTAATTATGCCAAAGTAGGCGGCCAAGAAGACGAACTTGGAATAGAACAAAGTTGATGTGCCCAGTGCCACTTGCAAGGGACCCGATTACAGATTATTCATGGCTATGAAATTCCTCCCCATCCTAAAAGAGTTTTTTGAGAAGTCCCCTCAAGGTGAAGAAGATGAGAGTTGTAGGTATGAGATTTACAAACGAACTGACGCTAATTCATATTATGTCTACAAGAATGACGAGGACGATATCTTGGAGAAATTTGAGCGGCCTGTAGAGGAGGAGATGCGAGGCAGAGCATTAAGGAAGTGACAGAGGATTGAGTCCATGTGCTAAATTATGAGAGGCACCGAAGAGTGATTGCCTTCACAAAGCACAACCTATGCAAAACTTTAATTGTGGAAGTTTGTATACGTACTTTGTTAATTAAATTGTTTCTTGATGCATTTTTACGTAAACCGCTCCGGTACACTTTCAATCGTACTGGTGCGCTATAAACCGTATAACACACATGTATATTGTGTTTTTTCAAATCATGTTGATGTTGTTGTTCTTTGATTTATAAAATGTATAATAAGTACACTAATGATTTCTCTGTTTTTAAATTAAATTTAAGATGTATCACTCATTAGAATTTAGAGTTGCCATATAATGTTTAACTTTAGTTTTATGAAATTGTTTACTTTGGATTGTAATTGCGAAAAATTGCGGAAACCTATAATTATTAATGCCATATAATTTTAAATTCATCTTTAAGGTAAATTGCTTAATTTCCAACAAGATACAACATGTTTACAAAGAAAAATTACTTTTATAAAATGCTATTTTCTCATTGATTTTATTGATAACATTATAATAATTGTTCATAATTTTATTTATAATTATTATATTTATGAGTAGTGATGGTACAAATAACTTCCATATTGGGATGTTTTTTTTATTTTTTTCAAATATTATACTAGGATGACTTCTGCCAATATTAGACTATAAAATGCACCTCACTTTATATTAATAATAATAAAAATTAATAAACGTGTTAATAGAATTAATATGTTTCTTTTAGTTTGTAGGCAAAAATGTCATTTTTTTAAAAATGATTGTGTTAAAAAATTTAATGCAAAAACATAGACATGTATCTTTAAATTATGATACATGTTACATGAAAAATATTAAAATCATGGGAAACAATAAAACACACACACACACACACACACACACACACATATACGTATGCAATTTCATCAAAGATGAGTTTGTGTAACTATTTAAAAATATTGTTAAAATGAAACACAATGACAAATGATTTGGAAATGATGAATTTAATTAAATGTCTTTATGTCAAAATTTTATTAAGTTTGTCATAAGATAGTTGGTGCATTTGATAACCCAAATGCCACCACTGAGAACTCATAATGACCATACCTTGTTCTCAAGGAAGACTTTTTGATGTCTTCTTCTTTAATTCTTACTCGATGATAGCCTAAGCTGAGATCAATCTTGGAGAATATTTTTGCATCTTTCAATTGATCAAAGAGGTCATCTGTCCTTGGCAAATGATACTTTTTCTTCACAGTTACCTTGTTCAACCGCCCAAAGCCAATGCAAAACCTCAAGGTACCATCCTTCTTTTTCATAAACAACACTGGGGCACCCCAAGGTGACACACTTGGGCGTATATGCCCCTTCTTTAGAAGCTCCTCAAGCTACATTTCCAATTCGTTTAACTCTGGTGTACTCATCCTATAGGGAGTCCTGGATATTGGGGATGATCTCGATCAAATTTGCAGGTAAATCAATATCTTTTTTCAGTGGAAAATTTGGTATCTCTTTAAAAACATCTTCAAATTCTTTTAGTACTACATAGTCTTCAACATTCAACACTTTATACTTAGGTGTTTCTTCCATATGTGCTGCAAATATTTGGCACCCTTTTCTGAAGCTTTTCTTCAGCTGCAAGGTTGAAACGTCTATGATGGTTATTGCCCTGGGAACTCCCTGAATTGTCCTCAAGCTACCTTCCTCATCCAAGTAAGTAAAGGCCTTGTTATAACAGTATAGGATAGCATGATGCTTGTCCAACCAATCCATACCAATGAGGAAATCATATGAGTCAAAATGTATGATATTCAAATATGTTTTTGTGCCCAGTCCATTCATGTCCATTGAATATGCCTTAACCATCTCATTAATTTTCCTTTTAGCTCCCGTAGCTAGCTGCACTAACCAGTGTTTTCCAAGCTTGCTTCTTGGTAATTGAAATCTTCCCACCATATTAGGATATATATAGCTATGACTAGCTCATGAATCAATTAAAATAGTAATGGGTTGGTTGTTGATCTTACCTTCCACTTAATTCATATGATACTGGAAGTCAACTTTCTTATTATCTAGAGCTGAATAGATCCTTTGTACATTTCTACCCATGTCCTCCACTGCATCATCATGCTAAATATTATGAACAATCCTCACTTTTTCATCTCTATGAGGACAATCCTGGTACATGTGGTCTCCCCCACAACCCCAACATTGAATGGGTGGCAACCTTTGTCTTTGCCCCATTGTCTAGGTCATTCTGGGTTCTTTAGAGCCTGGTTGTCCCTGAGAATTATTTCTGAAAAATGATGGCTTGGTCCCCTTCTTCCTTTGGTCCATCTTACTTTTGTTTTTGTCTTCCCACACCTTTTGGAAAGTTGGTCTTCCTCTATGCTGATCATAAAGGAATTTATCCCTCCTTATGGTTTCCTTTAGTGTCTTGGGATCATAATAATGTATCTTATCACTGACAAATGATGGCATCCCACTCATGTACCTCTGAATATTAGCTTGTTCATCCTTGATGAAAGAAACATATTTCAACATCTCTAAAAGCCTTCTTTCATACTCATCTATGGTCATAATCCGAAGCTTGAGTTCAAAGAACTCCTTCATTTTCTTATCATCGTAACGTTTGGTCAAGAATTTCTTTTGAAAATACCTCTTGAATTCCCTCAAAGTAACCTTCTTCTCATCAATGTACTTCACCTACACAAATTGGTCCCACGACATTGATGCTTTTCCTTTGAGCTGATAGATGGCAATTATTTCTTCTTCTTGTGAGGAGTAGTTATGTAACTAGAAGTACTTCCTCATGCCCAACAACTAGGTCTTTTCATCCTCGCCCTTCTTGTGTTCACCATCAAATGTAGGAGGCTTGATCTTATTCACCTCTCACTGTAGCTCATCTACCCTAGACCTCCTCTTATGCTTTCTAATAGGTGATGGAATTGAACTACTATGTACTATCTTAACTAAATGCTTTGGCGAATGTTGTTGATGCCTATGAACACTTCTTGTTTCTCTTCTTCTATTATGAGAGTTATGACTCATAGATTTTCTTGATTTTGTCTCCTTCTCCATCTTATTCTCTATTTTGTCCAAGCTCTGCATCAACTTGATGTTGAAGCCATCTTGCTACTCCTTAGATTTCTTGAGCTTCTCATTATCAACCTTATAACTTTTGACATCTTTCTGCAGAGTCTTTATGGTCTCCACCAAGTTCATGCTCTCCTCCTTGCCCTCTTTATGCCAATTGGATTTAGTTCTTTCATTACCCATGTTGACATATAACCCCGTGAACTACTCTTCATGGTTGTTAGTCCTATGCATATCTTCCATATTTTTGGTCGTGTTTTGATCTAAATTCTATTAAGCCTGTAAAATGTGCAGGCAATGAGATTTGTTAGACTAAATAATTTAACAAATTCATGAAAATTATGTACAATTCCATTCCAACAATGCATTAGAATTATTTATTCTGATTCCTTGTGAAATTAACTACCCAGATCAATTTTCTAGGTGGATATCTAGACTCTTCTATCCAAGACCTTTCCAATGCCTTCTTCCTTGCTCAATTCTCAGTATTGAGCAAAAAGTTATGGTCATTTAAATATTACCCATTAATTCTTTCTGCTCATCCCTCATCCAAGTGCAATTCTTAACTGTGCATAGGAATCCTTGCACATGCTCCTTTGAAGTTTTAGCAGGATCCCAATTGGGTTCCTTCAAACATATTCTGGACACTTTGACCAATTTTCACCCCCATCTGAGCTCCAAGCTATAAGATACATCCTACTAAATTTCCAAGCCAATCAATATTTTTGGCCTTGATTGCTACAGGGACATTCTATGCCCTCCTACTCATTCTTATTTGCCCATATTTTTAATTTGTCTCCATGGATATCTTCTATTTCCGAAGATATTTTCATAGATTGCTCCTGTGACCCAATCCAATTTCGAAGCAAGAAGTTATGGACCCCATAAGTTAACTGGGTCTTAAAATTTACGCTCCACTGTTTGAGTTGTAACTCCCTCATACTAACTCCGTTGGATGAATAGTTTACACCGTTAGAAAGATATTGACGACCTCTTTCATATGATATGCAAGAAATACATGTTCTTAAAATTGTTTTCGAGTAGCTAATAACACTATTTAGGGCCTAAAAAATGCCCTGCAAAAACATAACCTGGAAAACACCGAACTTTTCCAATAATTTTCATTAATTTTCGCAAAACAATAGTCGATTTGTGCTGACACGGATGATGGCATGGCATCCCGAGTCCACTTGGAACTTTGCAGTGGTTCCTTGTCAGCCTCCAACAACCATGGCCTTTCCCTGTCGGTCCTTACCTCCAAAGGCACACACCAGTTTAATTTTTAGGGCTCCACAACCTTTGGCTACCATGTGGCACCTTTATATTGGGTCATGGGGATGGGAGGGCCCCATCCCGCAACCATATAACTTGGCGTGCAAATTTTCACACAAACATGATCGGATGACAGATATTTGGAGGTTGTAGGTGGCGATCGATGACGCCCGACGCATTTCATCCCCCCTTACCCCAACAAACTTTAACACATGGGGGATGGGTCGAAAGATGTAGCCATGGTTAAGACCATGGAGAAGTGTTGTGCATTGGTACACTTCAGTCCCCTGGCCTATGTTTAACGTAACAATGCTAGACCCCCCTTGTCATTGCTCTGTAATTTCCAGAGGTTGTAGAAGAATAAACAAAGGTAACTACAAAACCACTTTGGAAGCTGGGATCTAGCCCTACCATCTTTAGAGAGGGATCTCTCTATAAGATTTAGATTTGTTTAGATTAAAATAATAGGCTAGTTATGACAGTTCCATATTTGTTTGTTTGTTTGAATAATTTGGCTGATTGTATGCTTAAATTACCATTGGGCTATGGGGTCTTTCTTTTAAGATAGGGATATGTTTCAGTTTTTATAAAGTTTCTTCACAAGGTAGGGTAGTAAAACTGTTTGGATCTGGTAAAATTGGATGAAGGGAATGGGAAGAAAAGAGAGGAAAATCCACCGAGTAAAAGAGCAATTAATAATTATTTTACTTAACTTCAGTTGAAAACATAAAATCATTCAAAACCAGAAACAAAGTATATTGAAATAAATTCTATTATTTAACGTTCTTTGAATAATTAGGATTGGAAACACATAAAATGATGATAGAGAATGAAAAAAATAAACAAAGAGAGATGCACATCACCAACAGTCTAACACGAGAATCCTATGAAATCGTCTTTTTTATTATTGGTCGATCCTCTTGAATGATACACAGTAGGTTTATTGGATGCAAAAATCAACCCTTAATACTTAGAAAAGAGAAGTATTTATATAATTATTTACAAAGATCCCGTCATAAATGACCAGGATATAATTTAGGGATATCTAAACTAACTGAATCTTTGATTACAAAATTATAGGAATCCTTTAGTTCTGCTTCGGATTTCTGGTGCTGATTTGGTGGAAGTTGTTGAAGACATGTCTCTTTGAATTTGCTTAGTTGTTGGTCCTTGGTGGCTGAAACATCGAACTCATCTTTACTCAAGTAACTCACATAGCTTGTCCCACCTCTTTTTACTTGGGATTGATATCTCGAGTAATTTTCTGTAAATTTCATCCATCTCTGTGTACTTAGCAAAAGTAGGCTTAGTGATGAAAGTATGTTTGATTTCATGTTGAATGTTCAAGTCAAACTGCAATGTTTCTAGGAATACTTTCTGAGTGATGCTTCCTTGTATTCCTACAAACTTTGAATTGTCCTTTGCCACTGTCTTTAATTTCTGGTTTTAATCAGGTAGGGTGATCAACTTGTCATTTAGCACTAACAAACCAGGAAGCCCTTTCTTGTGTAGCACCTCAAACTTGCCGAAGAACCTCTGAACACCTATGTCCATAACCTAAGATTTTTCTTCCAATTGCAACACAAGGCCTTTCTTCGTGTTAGCGTCAGAAGTCACTCCTGGATTGCTTGCAGGAGCAGAGCCTAACGCCCATCAGTTTTATGTCACGATAGTTTTTAATGGGTGATCAAATGGGTAGAGGCTCGGGAAGATATCAATCTAACTTAGGGACTGGGTCCAGCATGTGAGGAACTAAGGAGGTCTTGATCTAACTTCAGTCAGTGGGTTGATTTGAAAATGAGCAGGTTGAAGACTTGGTGAGAGGAGTGGACAAACTACCTCAGGCAACAGACCTTTCAACAATTTGTAGAAGAAAACCCTAAATGCGAGATCCCCTTGTTCAGGGCTTCGAGAAACTGAAGGGGGAATTGACTGGATTCTCCAATTCCAAGTCGTTCAGTGCTGAGGAAATCACAAGGACCGATTAGAAACAATGCAATTGTTACAATGATCCAATCTACATCATCCTATAACAGTTACAACTCGACTGGATTCTCCAATTCCGAGTCGTTCTAACACAGTGTAAACAAAGACGTGAAATAAACTTACATTCATAAGGCAAGAAGTCTCAAGAGTCTATGCATGACTAGAATAACAGTGCTTCATTAAAGTTTTACAACTGGGAGCCTCGCTCAACCATCGATGGATTACAAAAATACAAAAACTGAGTCTATATACTCAGACGAATTCGCCTCACAGAGGCATGCTCGGTCACCCAAGACTTGGTGTCCCCTCGGCCAAATTCAGACAACTATTCTTTGTCAGATGCCACCTTAACTGCGCATGGCTCCTGCAAGGGAAGTAGTTGAGCCATTAAGCGCTGAGCTAGCGTGTGCAGACCTCCTCCGGCTGGTCGAGGACTCAGTATGGCCTCTTTGGAAAAATGGGTATACAAGACCTTCTCGAGCAGACCGCTTGCTAGATTATCCATACCTTACACTTAATGCCTAAGGAGAGGTTTCAACCACCCCTTCTCACCTTCACTTACTCCAAGCGAAAACCAGGATCGAGGTCGAATCAAATGGTGCATGGAGATCATGATGATCCTTTCGGTGACTAGACTCGACGCCTTTGGCCCCCCTTTGCACAACTCCTTTTTTTCCCAAGTGACCACGGGCTGTGACCCTGTGTTTATTCCCAAGGCGCTTTCGGTGTTCGCTAATGGAAGGAGCTAATCCTTGCTTATTCATAGTCGCGATGAGCGAAACACCAAGATGGCCTAATTGGGCGCCACGCGTCCCTCTCCGATCTGACGGTCCTGAACTTACTCGGGGATGTTGTGGGCCTGGGTCCTGGATGCTCCCGTCACCTCGCGCATCGAGAATATGACAGAGCTGCTCCTTGCTCCTTGAAACCGTGATGGGCGAAAAGGTGAGGAGCCTAATCGCACACCAGGTGTCCCCTTTGGATGAACGACTGAGACTGCTTCGCGATACTATGGGCTCGACTCTGGGCGCTTTCGGCACTTCGGGGTTCGGGGTTTCGAGATGTGAGATGACGAGGGACTTTTACCCTTCGAATTCCCGAATGCCGATATGCCGACTAGATCTCGCACTATGTGTCGCTGGATCGGACGACCCAGATTCAGTCTTGAAATATAGGCGCTTTCTCTGACGCTATGTATCAGTTAACTTGGTAGCCTCGATATCCCGATGACCGTTGATCTGCTCTTATGGGTGAATCTGGACCGTCAACAACATAACCTCGCCCTCTTACGTGCTTGGAAGCCTTATACGAGATTTTTCCATACTGCTCTCGGGTGCTTCTCATGCAACTTGCAGACCCGAATACTCTTGTGTCTAGGACAAGAAATGTCGCTAACACTTGGTCATAACCTTTTTTTATTTATTTCTAGGATAGCTTAAGTTATTTCCTATATCTCCAACTCTTCTAACTCCTGTTTTTTTTAGAGTTTAGTAACCTGATGAGCTCTATGGCTTCTGTTGGCTTTTCTCCCAATTCTTCTTTGATAATTTCAATGGCTCCTCTAGCTTTCTAAATTAATTTATGCTTCTAAAAAATGATCTGTATAGAGGGCCAAATATTTGTCATGGATTTGTTGATGTCTATCCATATGTTTTCCTTAGCTTGGGCTAAGGTATTTGCCATGGCTGTTTCTTTCCCCAACTATTGTAGTTGTTTTCTGAGCCTATGATATTTATGCATTTCTGCCTGATGAGAATCCTGGAACATATCTTTCAGTTCCTGTAATGACTTTACCTCTTCCTGTAACTTTTTAATTTCTTCTCCTTGTATGGACATATCCTCCATAGATTTCACTAGTTTATCAGAGGCATTTGAAGTTTGAACTGGGATTTCTTTTGATGTAGACACTTTTGTTGTTCTTATCCCTATCAGGGGCACTCCATCTAGTGGAATCATGGCCAACTATACATTCTTCTCTTTTTCTTTGATCAACTTGTCCATCTCTGCTTCCATTTCCCTAATCTGTGCATTTTGCTCCATGATCAATTTTAACATTTATTCTGTTTGGATTTTTGTCTCGGCTACTTTTTTAGTTTTTGAATCCTCTGTTGATGGAAGCTTCAGCTGTTTCCTGAGTGATGCTATATCAACATTCTTCTTCTTTATCAACTCTTTTTCTTCTTTGAATTTAGTTGGATCATATCCAATTTTGAGAACTAACTCTTCTAATGACTTTATCTTAGTATCCTTGGCCAAAGAAGAGATCTTTTCAATTTTTAATTAGGTCTGGATATTATTTAGGGATACCTGCAATTTAGAAGTTGTCATTGAGGTGTTTTTCAGGGTTGAAAATATCATCTCCCCTATCTGTCTATGCATATCCATCTGGTCAATAGGATGGACATCCTTTATATCAAACTCAAAGCAATCTTCTTGTAATTTGCTGTTGTCTTTGGGTAGGGGACTTGTGCCTGTAACAATGGCATTTGCATTCTTCCCTTCTTTGTGTCAAAATATGACAACAGTCTGTGCTGAGCAATAGAGGTATGTTTCCAAAAATGAGTATAAGTGTTGGTATTAAGAAGCTCATTCCTTTGTTTAATTTCCTTATACTTGTCAAAAATATTTGACTCCTTTTGTCCTTGAATTGATTCAACTGTCAGAGTTGTGTCTAGATTTCTTTGAGAGGTTGGTGATGATGGAGAACCTGCAAACAAACTATCTGACTGGGCTGAAGAATGTGGTCCTTCCAAAACTATCGTAGACTGCATTTCTCCCTCTTTAAGAAAATTTGTTGTGTGACTGGTTTTAATCCTCTTTCTATATACTTGAAAATCTTCCGCTGATACCTCTGTGATTGAAGGAGAAACTTCCTTCCTTGATCTTTTCTCTGCTTGCTTTTGAGGTGTAGTGGTCTGTGAAATGGTTATAGAGATAGGCTTCTCCTCTACTTCTTACAAGGTGTTTTCTTCCCATTAAGCCTGGTTCATATATCTTTCAACCTCTGGTATTTGTGTGTGCACATAGGGAGTGGTGTTTTGTTTGGTCCTCAGCTTAGAAATGATGCCAAATGGGTCGTAGGACCAAATGAAGCTAAGAGGAAACTTATCTTGTCTTAAGAGGATCTCTGCTTCTTCACCAAATGCTCTACTGTTGTAGATGAATGGTCGAATCTGATTTTTTTTTATTCTGAATTGGGATTTCTTCTTGGTCGTTACAAAATGAGTTTCATCTAAATTTATCATCTGCCTTATATATTCCAATGGAAAAATCCTCATTGGGAGGTATTTAGGCAATTTGTATGGTGGAAACTCACATCCATACACCCTGATTTCTGTATAGTTCTGGTATAAATTCCAGTCACCTGTTTTGGCTTGATCAGTTAGGTGCAAAACTTTCTTAATTTCTTCACTAACCTTGGGTATTGTTTTGCTGCTCAACAAACAAGTAGCTGGATGGATGAATTGATCATTGAAATCTTTGAAACTGTACTCTGTTGAGTTCTTCCTCACCAATGAAGTCCAAAATATGATTGACTGTGGGCTTCCTTGTTCATTTAGCTTTTGGAGTGAAAAAGAAAGCTTGTTTACTTGATAGAATAAGAACATATAAACTAGAATGGAAGAATATTTGAACATCCCTTCAATTGGGAACTTAAGGAATTGCTCATGAATGCTATCAGCCATGAATTGAATGAAATTGAACTTCACAAAAACTTTTTCTTCTGTAGAAAATATGGACAGAAAACCTAAAATAGGTTCATCTACCCATTCATTATAATAATAACCTAACATACATGAGATGATGGAAATAATCTGGTTAGCTTTCTCTGAGAAAATAAAAGAGGGGTATCATGGCTTTTTCTTAGGCAATTGGGCATCTTCAGGGAGGAAAATGTAAAAAATATGGGCTCTCTGGGGAAAGGTTAATTTTTGGTACATTTCGTTTAGGGCTTCGACAAAGAAAAGGGTGGTTGAGTCACTTTGAGGGATCTGTAGAATTTGTTCAATTGTCTCAGGGGTAATTATGGACAGAATTTCACCAGTGGGAGAAGTAATGACTCTTTAGCATGGCATATAATTGGCTTGGCATCTGAGGACAAATTCAAGGAAAGGATAAGTCCGAGGAAACATGTAAAGGATAAAATTTGATTCCCAGAGACTGATTTCATCGCTCTGGTCGAGGAAGATTTCTTTAAGCTAGGAGTGTAATTTGAAGAAATCAAATTCGCACCTCTGCTCTGCAACCTTGTAGTCTCTGTCTTCCACATCAATGTTTTCTAGGTCAATGGGAGGGGGAATCACTTGGTTTTCAAAGGTGTCGACATCCTTGACCTTGGGATCCATAATTGAAAAAATCAACAGTAAAAGGACGACAACGCTGTAATTACTAGAAGAAAATTTTGCCTGTTGACGGTAAGAGATGGCGGTGGTAGTTTGACATCTTAGCTCGGCGTGGTCTTCACGGGGTCTTAGTAAAAAAATAGTTTAACGAGATGAAAACAGGGGGTTTCAATATGCACATGGATACCCATTATGGCGTGGGACCGTTACGGGACAACTAACAGTCACGAGGAGGGGTTTAATTGGCTATCGGGTATGTTGTGTGGGACAAGTCTCATGTAGGGAGAAAGTAGTAGCAACGGGGAAAGTGAATGGTATCGGGATTAGGTTAGGCAGATTTC
>JZKD02S0382147.1:13738-63267 GCA_000966675.3 Picea glauca
ATTCAATCTTCAAAAACATTGCCACTCCCTTCATTTGATCAAACAAATCTTCAATCCTTGATTAAGGATATTGGTTCTTGATCGTAGCTTTGTTCAATTGATGGTAGTCAATACAAGGTCTCCACGATGCATCCTTATTTCTCACAAAAATAATTGGCGCACCCCATGGAGATACAATTGGACGTACAAGTCCCGAGTCCAAAAATTCCTTCAATTTCTTTTTCAACTCCTGTAATTCAGGCATTGACATTCGGTAAGGTGTTCTCGCTATCAGTTCAGTTATAGGTTTCAATTCGATTGTAAACTCCAACTCTCCTTTAGGTGGTAAACCTGGAAACTCTTATGGAAATAAGTCTGCAAACTCTTGTACTATAGAAATGTTTGCAAACTCTTGTAATAAGTCTGCAAACTCACCCTTTTCATTTAGCGCTAATATTGCATATATCTTGCATCCTTTGCACATACTCTTTTGCTATTGTAGAGAAGAAATAAACCTTAGAGACCGTTATATCAAGATTTTCCTCACCCCATGCAACTTGCTCAGAATGCCTTTTCCATTTCCCTATGCAGACTTGAAGTCCCTTTTTGCAATTCCCAGAGATAAAAAACACATTTTTCCACATATACACTCTCTAACAGCTATACAACATGCATATACGCAGGTTGCACCATTATAGCCTGCGTACATAAAGTTTTGTGTCAAAAATTAAAAATGGTGTCGGGTTTCCATGCCCCGTCATGGGATACATGATCCTTGGCCTTCCATATACTGGAAAAGTTTTGAATCTCCCCTTCAATTCCATTAGAAGGATATAAATGGGCCATATCCAAGTTATGGAAGAAGGAGAAGAATTCAAATTTGAGAGCAAAGTTACTCTGGAGAAATTGTTCACTTCATATTCAGTCTGCATCCCTTTGTCCTTTTAAGTCTGAACACAATGTGCATCCCCCAAGATCTTCCCTCTTTGATGGAGAACCTCTTTGTCTCTCATATAGGAGCTTGCCTTTGGTGGAGGATTGAAGTGGTGGAGGCCCAACTATAAGGGACTTAGTTTCTCGGTTCCGAACGTGCTGACACAGAATTTTGTCATTCATATACTTCTGTTGATTACATTTTAATAGAAATACTCTGTTCTCATCTAATTAATGTCTCACAAATATTTCAATTGTTATTCCATGGGAATATTTGTTATGAATATTGATGGATTATTGTATTATATGTGATAACTTAATATATTATCACCATATGCTTGCATATCTTGGTTGTTGAGAACAAGTTGGAGGTATATAGATTTGAGACGAGTGCTCAACGATGGTCTTCTTCGAACATCCAGATGAGGTAGGATCTTTATCCTGTCTTGTTAGCATATTTGTTTATATCGTATAATTGACATATATATATATATATATAATCTATCAAACAAGTAAGGAAATTGTTGACGCATCTCGTATGTGTCATCCCATGTCGCCAAGTGTGGACTATAGTTGTCCAACTGGACCTTGACCTGATCGATTATTCGACGTCATATCTTTTGAGTGCAATGGTACAAAATGCGGATTGGCTCCTCCATAAGAGCACCCTTGTCCGACACCTGCAAAGAACTCATGTCAATGACATGTGACAGATCACTAATATAATGTCGTAAAATAGGTACATGAAACACATTGTGCATATGCCTCAAATAATGAAGCAAGGCTAGTTGATAAGACACATGTCCTTTCTCTTCCACAACCTTGAAAGGTCCCACAAACCTAGGACAGAGTTTAGCACCATTTCCAAACTTCATAACTATGGTCAACGCGATGCGCATCGGGATAGCTCTTCTGTTGATCCTGTGCTTCTTTAATACTCTGTCTTATCGATTGCATCTATTCTTCCATTTCTTGGATAACTTCCGGTCCCACTAGGACCCTATCCTCAAGTTGATCCCAACTCAATGGTGTCTGACACAGTCGCCCATAAAGAAAATCAAATGGTGCCTTCTTAATCGTACTCTGGTAACTATTGTTGTATGCAAATTGTTCTAATGGAAATAAGTCTTCCCAATGTTTATGTTGGTCCATTACATACATTTGAAACATATCCTTCAAAACTTGGTTCGTTCTTTCTGTTTGTCCATCTATCTTTAGGAGATATGTTGTACTAAAGTTCAATTGTGTTCCCAAGGCCTCTTGGAAACTGGTCCAAAACCATCTCGTAAACATCGATCCTCGATCAAATATGATTCTTCTTGGTACACCATGTAATCTCACAATCTCTCTAACAAATACTCTAGCTATGTATGGTGCTTGATATGTCGTACGTACTAGAATAAAGTGTGCACTCTTCGTCAGAGTGTCAACTACCACAAAAATCAAATCGCATCTCCTTGTCATCATTGTAAATACAAAAATAAAGTCCATCGAAATGACCTCCCATTTCTATTTAGGAATAGCATGTGGATGTAAGAATCCTGTTGGATGTCTATGCTTAGCCTTCACTTGCTAACATTCTAGACATCTTGCCATGTAACTAACTATATTTTCTTTCATTTCTTTCCAGAAGAATAAAGGCTTAAGGTATTCCTTCATCTTCGTGACTCTTGGATGAGCCATGTACATTGCTCGATGCGCTTCACTCAAGATCAAACTTCTTAATTCGTCATTAGGCGGTATGTAAATTCTACCATTAAGTATCAAAAATCTATCGTTTTCCAATGAGTAACCTTCAAACTTCGGTATAATCATGGTATTTTGTCCAATATTATCCTTAACTTATTTATACCAGTCATCGTCTATCTATAGAGTTGGAATATTTTCTCAAAGATTCATCTTAAGAGCTATTACCAAGAATATGCATGGTCTCTGACTCAATGTGTCTGCCACTATGTCCGTTGTTCCTTTAATGTAAGTAATCTCAAAGTCATATTCGCTAAATAGTTCAGACCAATGCCGCTGTCGTGCGTTCAAGTCACTCTGAGTAAATATATGCTGCAATCCATAGTGATCTGTATTTAATTCGAATTTTCATCCAATCAGATAATGTCTCCATACTCTCAAGGCATATACAATTGCTAATAACCCCAAGTCATGCATTGCATAGTTTTCTTCATGATTTCTCAATTTCCTTGAAATGTAAGTGATCACTTGACCATCTTGCATCAAAAATTTTCCTAAACCTTCCTTGGATGCTTCCGTGCATACCAAGAATTCTTTGTCCATGTTTGGGACCTTTAGTATCAGCGATGTCGTCAACAACTCTTTGATATTTTTAAATTCATCCATGCATTTCTCTATCCAAACAAACTTCCTGTTTTTCTTCTACAATTCCTTGATTGGAATTTCTATCTTTGGAAACCCTTCGAAAAATTGTCGGTAATATCCTGCTAAACCCATAAAGCTACGTAATACTTATATGTTTTTCGGAGCTAGCCATTCCATAACGAACTCTACTTTTGTTGGATCCACAATGATACCTTCATTAGATACGATATGTCCCAAGTAATGAATCTTCCTTTGGTAGAAATAACATTTTGATAGGTTCCCGTACAATTTGTTTTCTCTTAGAAACTGTAGAACCAATCTCAAGTGATCATCATGCTCTTCTTTCATCCGAGAATAAATCAATATGTCATCAATTAATACTTAAACAAACTTGTCCAAGTATTCACCGAACACCCCATTCATCAAACTCATGAATACCCCTAGGGGGTTTGTCAAACCGAACGGTAAAACTTTAAACTCATAATGTCTGAATCTCGTCTTAAATGCAGTCTTGGGGATATCTTCCTCCTTAATCTGTAATTGATGATATCCCAATCTCAATTCAATCTTCAAAAACATTGTTTCTCCCTTCATTTGATAAAACAAAATTCAATCCTTGGTTAAAGATATTGGTTCTTGATCGTAGCTTTGTTCAATTGATGGTCATCAATACAAAGTCTCCATGATGCATCCTTCTTTCTCACAAAAATAACTAGTGCACCCCACGGTGATACGCTTGGACATATAAGTCTCGAGTCCAAAAAATCCTTCAATTTCATTTTCAACTCCTGTAATTCAGGCGTTGACATCCAGTAAGGTGTTCTCGCTATCGGTTCAATTCCATGTTTCAAGTCGATTGTAAACTCCAACTCTCTTTCAGGAAGTAAACCTAGAAACTCTTATGGAAATAAGTTTTCAAAATCTTGTACTACAGGAAGGTTTTCTAGTCCTTCTGCCTCTCCCTTTTCATTTAGCGCTAAGATTGCATATAGCTTGCATCATTTGCACATACTCTTTTGCAATTGTAGGGAGGAAATAAACCTCATAGATTGTTATAGAAAGATTTGTCTCGCCCCATGCAACTTGCTCAGAAGGTCTTTTCCATTTCCCTATGCAGAATTTAAGTCCCTTTTTGTAATTCCCAGAGATAAATAACATATTTTTTCACATATACACTCCCTAACAACTATACAACATGTGTATATGTAGGTTGCACCATTACAACCACGTACATTGGGTTTTGTGTCCAAAATTAGAAACGATGACAGGTTTCCATGTCACGTCATGGGATCCATGATCCTTGGTCTTCCATATACTGGAAACGTTCTGACTCAGCCCCTTAGTTCCATTAGAAGGCTATAAATGAGCCATATCCAAGCTATGGAAGAAGGAGAAGAATTCAAATTTGATAGCAAAGTGACCCTGGAGAAATTATTCACTTCATATTGACCATGCATCCTTTTTTCCTTTTAAGTCTAAACACATTGTTCAGCCACGAAGCTCTTCCCTCTTTGATGGAGAACCTCTTTGTCTATATTATATGAGATTTCCTTTGGTGGAGGCCCAGCTTGAAGGGACTTAGTTTCTCAGTTTCGAATGCACCGACATGAAATTTTGTCATTGATATACTTCTGTTGATTACATTTGAATAGAAATACTCTTTTCTCGTCCAATTAATATCTCACAAATATTTGAATTGTTATTCCATGGGAATATTTATTATGAATATTGATGGATTATGCTATTATATGTGCTAACTTTATATATTTTCACCATATTCTTGCGTATCTTGGTTTTTGAGGACAAGTTGGAGGTATATATCTTTGAGTCGAGTGCTCAATGGTGGTCTTCTTCGAACATCTAGACGAGTTAGGATCTTTATCTTGTCTTGTTCGCATCGTTGTTTATATAGCATACTTGAGATGAGAGTTGATTTCTGCAATCATTTCTGTCTATTGTGGTTTAGCCCATGCCATAGAGTGATTTTCCTCGTAACATAATTGGTGACCATACTGGGGATTGAATCTTCTTTTCAGGCTGTGGAGTTTTTTTCTCCATTGATTTCTCTTGATTAGCTTGAGTTTTCTTGTCGTCTGAATGCTTGAAAACTTATTTTCATTTTGAGTCTGAGTTTCTCTGTCTTATCCTTAACCTGGCATTGTTTCAACACATATACATGGTTTTTCCCTTAACAAACACGTACATCCGCTAGCTGTCTTTCTGTATGGAGCGTATATACGTGATTTTTCCTAAACAGTCATGTACATGATCCATGATTGCTTGATTGTTGAGTTTGGTGTTTGCTAGATAAGTTTTGATGGTTTTTGAGTCTTCTAGGGTCTCTGTCGTGACTGCTAAGTTACCATAGAGCGATAGAAAACCTTTCTTTTGTTGAATTTTTACTGCGGTCTTTCTTTCTCATCATTTTTGTTTCATTGGTTGTCCTTGCATATTGGGTTGGGTGTTTGCTTCTTGATATCCTGCTTGGTCTATCTCTTTTACTTACAATATGATTTATATATCAAGTTGTTGTTTAGTCCTTGCATTTTCATTTCTTTTATATTGAAAATACAAAAAAAATACATTTTTCATTATGGCATTTGATATTTTGGGTTCTTATCATTGATATTGATACATGTATGGAAATATTTCATCTTATTTGAAATTGTAGAATTGAATTGAAAGTTGAATTTTTGAAAAGATTATCATTTATTGAGAATTGGAGTTATGACTTTGCATAGTATTCATATTTATTTATTTTACTTGCTGATTCATAACAACATTAGTTTCATGACCACATCTTTTGAGTAAACAAAGCTAATAAAAGTACCGCCGATAAATTTAAAATTGACTAGAAACGATTTTATTTTTTTAGGGTGCACAAACTAGCTTAAGATTTAGGGCCTTGGAATAGGATTTTGAGAGTAAACTTCTCCAAGGATATTAAACTCAACATATGTGTCTGAATAAGGGAGTGGTCAAATCCATTATATAATTGGTGACATTAGGAGGCTCCTCTCACACTAGAGTTAAGCACGAGGTCGTGCGAATTTGGTTGAGGAGATATCCCCCCAATACCTTCTTAGTGTCATAGATATTTCTGGGGATCTCTTCGTATATGGGGCTCTTGCTAGTACCTTTACCTCTATGAGAGGCAATGATTTCTATATTTTGGGCTTTGTTACCCTGCCCATACGGTAGGCCCGACTTACAACTTTTCTCCGACGTCTTGGTTATTTCATGGTGGCTTAGTTGCTTGACATAGGTAGCCACATATGTTACTTGCAGGGGTTATTATGCAGTTACCTTGAGTTAGATAAGGGTCAGAAAACACACAACCTTTATGGAGGATTACCTCTTCAGGGGGATCTGACCGACTAGTTGTCAATCCCATGAGGGACCTTATAACTGATTCTGATACCTCCAATATTTTGAAGGGAGTCTCAGGCCCCTCTTGGGTGAGGTATACCTACTTTAGGGAGGGAGGCCCCTTTAAACCACTTTATCCTCTTTGTGTGCATATTGGCCTTTTTGTTTATTTTGGTGTTCTTTTTGATTGTTAGTTGGCCTTAGGATTTGTTTTTATAATCTCAAGTCTTGAGTCATCGTGGAGCCAAACCATCTTCCTCGCAGGTCTCGTCGTTTGTTGAAGTTACCACCGCATCTGTCTTGAGTCATCGTGGAGCCAAACCAGCTTCCTTGTAGGTCTCGTTGTTTGTTGAAGTTACCACCGCATCTTGAGTCTTTTCCTTCTAAAAGGAGCAAATTTATCAAACATGGTACACACACCTCCACCTACCAGAATTGTGATCATACAAGTATGCATACTGAGTCGAGTCAGAAAGATATTGGGAGTTCCTCAACTCCCATACCTACTATAGTTAAGGGTACTCCTTTGATTCCTTCAACCACATCAGTTGTAGTGCCAGAGGTTCCTATCATCACTCATGTCCGACCTATAGTTAATACTCAACCTATAATCACAAACCCTTTTGGGTCTCTTTTTCACTCGCCAGGCTACAATACTCAGTCCATCCCTACGGCCTCTAGCCCTTTCTCTTATGGTATATCAAATTTCACATCGCAATTTTCATCCTCCATCCCGACATCTAATCTGAATCCTTGTATTGGAATTGGGGGCATGGATCTTGTTAGTCTCTAACTTTGTTAATGACTATTGAGTTATTCTATTCCATACCCTATCTATCCCTAGCGTTATTTCGCACTTTGATTTCTATGCTTCTACAATGTTCAATTGGGATTGCATTTGTATGTTTTGTGTGTTTATTACCATGTTTCAGTTTGATTAAATTAGAATTAGATGGTTTAGAATATATCCATCAAATCACAAGTCCTTTTCTCTTTTTAAATTCGAATTCTTGCTTATGGAAAAGGGCGCTACAAGAATAGTGCTATTCTTTTAGCATTAGGAGTAATCAACATTTTTCATGTGACACTTCATGAAATCATGACAGAAGACACCCGATATCTTATCCTAAATTCCAAGATGATTGATGATTAAAGATCTAATCGTGTCATCAGTATTATACTCACTTGAAGAGATTGGGATTATACGCATCCATCCTAAAATCATATCATAGGTTTGTTGGTTTCATAGCATAATGGCTAATAGATTACACCCGAGACTTTCATTATATTTAGTTTTAGTTTATACAAGCTTTGTAGGTTGCCAACCTCTTCCACAACATTTTCAGAAGATCTATAGTTATTGCTAACAGAAACCCTAGACAAAATCTGAAATCCAGTGATCTGCATTATGGAACCTAAGAAAAGTGGGAAAGCTACCTGACTAGAACCAAAGGGCATTTGGTTGCTCGAGGCTTATCCCAAAATTTCACAAAAATTAAGAGAAGCAAAAAACAAAGGTAAAGTTGGACAGTCATTTGCTTGTTTCAAAAGATGAGCCTAAAGACAGTAAAGGAATCTAGCTCAGAGAGTCTAGTAAGAAGCAACTCATACCATCAAAAAAGAAAAAAGAGGAACCTAAAGACTTCAAAGAATAAAAGCCAAATTTATTTATTGATCTGAATAATTCTGCACCTGAGGAAAGCTCTAAAAAATGTAAAAAATAAGAAGGGCAGAAATCAATACACACAATACTTTGTTTTTTCCTTGTTTTAGTCTTTATCTTCAAGAGAAGTTTCTGAAACTATGGAGATGAATTATTTGAAACAAAAAGGGGTTTTTGTTGGGAATGATCCCCTTCACAAAGACCTCTCTCGGTTTTTACACAACTATCATAGTTTAAGAGGTTTGAATATATCCTTGAGGACTATTTTTCAGAGATTTCACAATAAATGATTTCCTGTTTTAGTGACCAATTTTTGGCGAAGTTTCAAAGAATATGGAAATGAATTTTTGGAAACCAAAAGAGGTTTTTGTTGGGAATGGGCCCCATCAAAATAAATCTCTCTGTTTTTACACAACTATCGCATTTTGGGAGATACAAAGAGATTTTTGGACCCTATTTTTCAGGAATTTGCCAGATTTATTTTCCTAAAAAATCTCATGGACAACATTTGATAAGCCACCTCATCAATCCGACTTGGAGATCTGATCTGATCTCCTCCTTGATTATTTCAAACACGAAACTAAATATAGATGAGGAGGTTTTCAGATCCATTTAGTTTGGATCTTGATAAATATGTATTCTTTCTATATAAACAGGGTAGAAAGAGAAGTTAAGAGGGGGATGGGTTGGGAACCATTAGCTAGTTTTGAAGAACACTCTATTGTAAAGACAACCATATATTTCAATTGGTACTAAATGCTAAAGGAAATTTGATGGTTAGATTTCCAATTCTTGTCTATTTTTCTATTTTTTTCCTACTTGAATGCACGTTAATGTTTTGCAATGCATATGATGTATCTTGTTTATGAGTAATACAGTGAACACTTTACTGATTGTTTGTTCATAATCAAATTTTCTTTCAATTATTTTTCTCTTGTGTCTTGAATGACATTTAGGATCAATATTTTCATGTGTGAGTGGACAAATTGAAAGCTTACATATTTCCCCTTTATTTATGTTTCTCTTTCCATCTGATCCATTAGATTGACTACCATTTACTAAGCCATTGAGATATGTTTTTGCTCTTGCATGTTTAAGACAGATTTTTCACATTATCCTTAACCCAACCTTCAACCAGTTCAAAACCTAAATGCAAAATTTACCTATAAAACCATTGCAATAACTTGATGATGCCCTAGCTTTCCCTCTCATAGTCAAGAGCAACTTTAGGGACTAACATATTTTGGCGTCATTTCCGGGGACGAAGAAACAAAGTATTTATCCCTGGGAGAATGAAAACGATCAATTCTAGCTCTTGATGGTGAACAAGAGTTGGATACTTTTTCTGACTGTATCTTTCACTTGATGACTCCATGAAGAAATAATCCATTGGCAACTCCACTGATCCAATATGTCGAAGGATATGGAAGCTATTTTGGCACAGAGATTTGTACCTTTTAATTTCTTTGTTATTGTTGGTTTCCCTAATGATGTTCCCACTATAGATATATGGGAATATTTCCTTCCACGGTTCAGAGAAAAGGATGAGGACAATCTGACACTACATTTGATTGAGTTTCATCAATGAATGGATCATTTGAATACACATCATGAAGATGTATTGATGAAAATGTTCATGTATTCATTAGATGTCTATGCAAGGAAATGGTACAAAACTCTTCCTGCTTCTAGTATTTCCTCTTTGAAGGTATTTCATAATGTTTTGTATTCACATTGCAAGATAATTTACCTAGCTGAAAGAATTTTTGAGCATTGTTGTGAGGGATATGCATTATATATTCAGAATTTAGCAATTGATTCCTCTAGAAGTACAAATGAAGAGGATAATTACATCAAGGAAGAGGAAGAAGATTCATTATCAGTCATATCTTCTTCTAAATTTGTCTTACAGCGGGAAGATTTTTAACATTCTAATCTTGAAATTCATAACAATGATACTTTAGATGCATTTGGCATCAATCCAAATTTTTATAATAGTAGTGACTATGATACAAATGTTGTTCCTAATCTGTTTGAAGATTATTTGTTGACTAAAGAAATTATTTTTGAAGACCATATTGTAGATGAGGCAGAAAAACCAGCAGCTGAAAATGTATTTGATGTTGTTTCATATGTGTCTTATGGTCAAAATTCTAATTATGATCAATCAACATATATGTGCTCATTTTTTCAATATGATCATGAAGTAGAAATCATTGGTTTTTAGAGTTCATAATTTTTTTCAAATCAGCCTTTATTTGATGAGTATGATGATGATATTGAAGTTCTGGATCCAATTGTTGATGATATGACCAATTCTAACGATCAAATTCATGAAGGCATTTAGTCCATCGTCCATGAGGATATGAAGCCAGTGTATGATAGCTATGCATCTAAAGGCAACGTGGAAGATGATGATCAACCTATTGATTCTCATGATGATAATGTTGTTTTGAATTTTTTTTATCCAAGAAGCATATGGGAAGGTTCCAGATGCGTTTGCTAAACAAGTGATCATCAAATGAATTATGCTCTCATAAATTGAGAAAAAATCATAGAGCAACAATATGGCTTCTTGTATCAGATGAAGATGCAACATAATTGGTAGGATCCTATGGTTGTCTACATGGAGTTCGTATTTTTATGAGTTCAAAGTTTTGCAGTTTTTGGAATTAGAGAATATTGTAGCTATAAGTATTGGCTGCCTATTAGCTTTATGCTGAAAAAATTTCATCTTTTTTGCATTAACTCATTAAGCCACAAATGGGTTTGACATTATATTACTCTAGTGTTTGATTGGCTATATTGGCAATTTCATATCGCATGATCAACTTGCTCCTACTAGTTAGAAGTAGTAGGATGATTGAATAAGCTTTCATTCGAGAAGTTTGTTTTCAATTTATTGGTATGATCTGTAATAAAGACTCCATAAGCCCAATGGAAAGACTACTTGTAGTTTTGTGGTTGTTATTTTTGGATTGCAAATAAAGGAATGGCTAGACAGGGAAATAATTACAGTAAAAGTTGATGATGATCAGGGAGATAAAGGCATTGGTCAATATCTAACTTTGTTAATGACTATTGAGTTATTCTCTTCCATACCTTGTCTATCCCTAGAATTAATTTTTCACTTTTCTTTCTATGCTTCTATAGTGTTAAATTGAGATTGCATTTGTATGTTTTGTGTGTTTATTACCATGTTTCAATTTGATTAAATTAGAATTAGATGGTTTAGAATATCTCCATTAAATCACAAGTCCTCTTCTCTTTTTAAATTTGAATTCTGGCTTATGGAAAAGGGCACTACAAGAATAACGCTATTCTTGTAGCGCTAGGAATAATCATCATTTTGTATGTGACACTTCACGAAATCATGACATAAGACACTCGATATCTTATCCTAAATGCCAACATGATTGATGATTACAGATCTAATCATGTCCTCAGTATTATACTCACTTGAAGAGATTGGGATTGTACTCATCCATCCTGAAATCATATCACAGGTTTGTTGGTTTCATAGCATGATGGATAATAGATTACACCTAAGACTTTCATTATATTTGGTTTTATTTTATACAAGATTTGCAAGTCTCGAACCTCTTCCACAACATTTTCAGAAGATCTATAGTTGCTACTGACAAAAACCCTAGACAGACTGTGAAATTCAGTGATCTGCATTATGGAACTGAAGAAAAGTGGGCAAGTTACTCGACTAGAACCAGAGGGCTTTGGATTTCTCGAGGCTTATCCAAAACTTTCAAAAAAAATTTGAGAAGAAAAAAACAGAGGTAAAGTTGGACAGTCATTTGCATGTTCCAAAAGATGAGCCTAAAGACATTAAAGGAATCAAGCTTAGAGGGTCTAATAAGCGGCAACTCAGACCATCAAAATAGAAAAAAGAGGAACCTGAAGACTTCAAATAAATAAAGCCAAATTTATTCATTGATCTGAATAATTCTGCACCTGAGGAAAGCTCTAAAAAATGTAAAAAATAAGAAGGGCGGAAATCAATACATGCAATACTCTTTTTTTTCCCTATTTTAGTCTTTATCTTCAAGAGAAGTTTCTGAAACTATGGAGATGAATTCTTTGAAACCAAAAGAGTTTTTTGTTGGGAACGAGCCCCTTCAAAAAAAATTCTCTCTATTTTTACATAGCTATCGCAATTTAAGAGGTTCAAATATATCTTTGAGGCCTATTTTTCAGATATTTCACAATAAATGATTTCCTATTTTAGTGACCAATTTTTGGCGAAGTTTCAAAGCAGATGGAGATGAATTTTTGGAAACCAAGAGAGGTTTTTGTTGGAAATGGGCCCCTTCACTAAAAAGTCTCTCTGTTTTTACACAAATATCACATTTTGGGATATACGAAGAGATTTTTGGACCCTATTTTTCAAGAATTTACCAGATTTATTTTCCTAAAAAATATCATGGAGAACAGTTGATAAGCCACCTCATCAATTTGACTTGGAGATCAAATCGGATCTCCTCCTTGATTATTTGAAACAAGAAACTAAATATATATGAGGAGGTTTTCAGATCTATTTCTTTTGGATCTTGATAAATATTTAGTTTTTCTAGATAAACAGGGTAGAAGGAGAAGTTAAGAAGGGGATGGGTTGGGAACCATTAGCTAGTTTTGAAGAACACTCTATTGTAAATACAACTATATATTTTAATTAGTACTAAATGGTAAAGGCAATCTGATGTTTATATTTCTAATTCTTGTCTATTTTTCTATCTTTTTCCTACTTGAATGCATGTTAATCTTCTGCAGTGCATATGATGTATCTTGTTTATGAGTAAGCCAGTGAAATCTTTACTAATTGTTTGTTCATAATCAGATTTGCTTTCAAGTATTTTTCTCTTGTGTCTTGAATGATATTTAGGATCAAGAGTTCCATGTGTGAGTGGACAAATTGAAGCTTACATATTTCCCCTTTTTTAATATTTCTATTTCCATCTAATCCATTATATTGACTACCATTTACTAAGCCATTGAGATATGTTTTTTCTCTTGCATGTTTAAGACAAATTTTTCACATTATCCTGAACCCAACCTTAAACTAGTTCAAAACCTAAATGCAAAATTTACCTATAAAACCACTACAATAACTTGATCATGCCCTAGCTTTACCTCTCACAGTCAAGTGCAACTTTAGGGACTAACAACCCCTCCGCATATTCCACTTTAATTTGGCAGTACTCATATTCCGCAAGAAACGCCTATGGTTGGAAGCCTACCTCCTTTTCAACTCAGGTCTAATCCTGGTCTTAATTCTCCTGGATGGGGTAATCAACCAGGTGGACAAGATGCTACTTATGTTCCATCCTTTACACCTACCTCATCCACTATGATTCCAACCAACACGCTTGGCATGATGAATCCACTTCTATCCTATGGATTTCCACCCAAAGGAGGTTAGTTTCATACTTTGGGAAACCCCCAACCTGGAGCTACTCCAACTAGGGGAAATATTTACAACCCTCACCATAACATTCCTACTAAAATGGTTCCCAACTCGGGACAGGGCCATGGTGCATACCAGAACCCTGGATGGGATGCGATTCCCTAACAACAATCTTTCTTGGGAGCTTGGGGCCAGATGTGGCAATCCCATCTCCCTTTTCTGGCCACGCCCAATTTTCCAGACTTGTCGAGATTAATGAATGACCCAGTGTGTCATGAACCAACATGGGCCCCCGTCCCCACCAAGCTTCTTTTGAATATTCCAAAATTCGAGGGAATACTAGTGACGATCCTGGTGATCACGTCACTACTTTTCATCTTTAGTTCTCTTCTAATTCCCTTAACGATGATTATATTCATTTAAGATTGTTTCAACTCGCCCTCACAGAAATTGCAATGAAATGATACATAGAATACTAGGGGGGCATACAAGACTTTTAATCAGATGTTTTTAGTCTTCCTCAACCACTTTAAATTGTCAGTTCATTATGATTCTGGCATAGAACTTTTGTCCGCCTCCTTCCAGGAAAAATCCACCCATATCTTGGATCACATCCAAGAGTGGCATAGATGGAAGAGGTTGGTCAAGGCCTACATTTCTCCATAATTTTTGTTGGAATGGTTTCTTAAGTCTTTAAGTCTTTATAGCCTTATATTTTGAAGGTTGTTTCTACATCTAGAGTTACATCTGAGGAAGAATCGATTTTTAAATCCCAACAATTAGATCTTATATATGCTCAGTCTGGGATGTTATACAAGATTCTTCCAAATGCACCAAGGTCGAGCTACAGCCCTAGAAAAAATCTCAGGCCTCATGTCGATGGTATTATAGGCTCTCCAAATGTTAAATCTATAGACTTGGTGACAAACCAGTTGAAAGAGTTGTCTCTAATCTAATATGTAGGAGGACAAGCTTCGCCTATGTCCTCTGCTCCCACTCAGTTGGTGGATGTACATTCTATGGAATCTTCAACTAACCTGAATGGTAACCAACAACCATGATGAAATGAAAGGAAAGGATGTGGTAACAATATTAAGGGTGGGAGGAATGATAATAAACCCAAGGAAAACGCTAATAATGATAGATTGAAGGTTAATGTTGGTGAGGGAAAGAAAGAGAAGCGGAAGGAGAAATTCCCTTGTAAGATTTGTATTGATGATCACCTTACCCACTTATCCCCAAACTCAAGGAAGCTATGAGGATTTTATCCCTACTGCACACTATGTTTACTAATCCTTTCCCACATAATCAACACATGGCCTCGAGCTCCTCTAATGCCGCAAATGCGGCGAGGGGGAGTCAAAAACCACCAACACAAGACGGTGACCATATATGCATCAATATGGTCAAGTATTAGATTAATGTAGCCACTTAGTCTCACGATTACAGTTCTTCATAGGCTGTTCCAGGTCTAGAGTCTCCCCCTCCTTTGGAGATGCCTTTACAGATTGAAAAACTAGAGCCTTCACCTCGTATTCCGAAAGGAATACTTAGGAACTCTACCCACAAACCTAATGCTAGAGATGACCATAATTACTCTATTTTTGAGGATCTGGGTCAAACCCCTTCCACGATGTTGGATTTGGAGGTACTCCAGATGTGTCCTTCACAGCGGACTGCCTTGTTATCTGTGTTAGGAGCCCTAGACCCCTGTGGCTCTAAGGTTATTAAGTTTGACTTCATGGATGTGAAGCCTCACTTGCCTGACCATGTGGCTTTCCAAATCTACGTGGATTACTCAATGTATACCATCAAACGTATTGTTATTGATGAAGGTGCTGCAACATGTGTGATGTCCCTAACCTATTGGAAATCCATTGGCTCTCTGACCCTCTCTCAATCTCCGACCATGTTGACTGCATTTGATAGTCATTCTTTCCATCCCCACAATATTCTTCCTACCTTCCTGGTCCAGTTAGTTGGGAAGATGATGGAGGTGGATATCGAGGTGGTTGATGCACCCCTTGACTATAACATATTACTAGGGTGTAACTGGACTTATGCTATGACTACAATCATATCGTCCATTTTTTGTACTTTATGTTTTCCTCATGATGGGAAAATCGTAACGATCGATCAATTGTCCTTCGCGCACACTATCCCCAATGCATCAGTTAGACCACCAATCCCCGTGATCGATAATTCTCAACTGACAACTAAGGATATTGGTGTCAGACTGTATTCATCCATTGTGGGTAACTTTGATTTTGTGGCACCAATTCATCATATCTATGCCATGTCTAGTAGGTCTGCTTCGTCAATGAGGTGTTTTCCTTTCTGCACTTCATATTTTAATGATCCTTGGACCCTACCTTCTTCGACCTCGTCTTGTGAAGGTCAGACACATAATAGAATGGACATGCCACTGTCAGGAAGAAAGATACCGTATCGGGTTGTTCTTGACTCTTCTGCCGACCCAGATCTTGTCTCCTCGTAGACAAACGAGGAGGATCATGTTCTTAAGCCCATATGGGCCACTTCATCATATTTCTCACATGAATGCCTCAATGATAATTTATCCTCAGATGAAGCAATCATAGAGGCCATGAATGGTTTTGATAGGCCATGGGATGATATGCATCATCACTCTTATTTCCTACAAGAGATTGCTAGAATCAAACAAGATGATTTTAGATCTACCTTGAGCGACATAGTCGGTCATGTCATAGTTCCACTTGATACGCATAACATTTATGCCGAAGGAAACATGGTGAGTATTTATCCTATCTTCACGATCGATATCTCTCATATTCCTGGTAAAATTTAAAACGTATATATCGGTGCAGACTATTTGCCTGAAGAAATTCAGATCTACACCGAACTCTTCAAGGAATTTTGTGATGTATTCACTTGGTCAAATGAAGGGATGCTAGGAATCGACCCTCGAGTTTTCAAACATGACATTAAAAACTACCCAAATGATAAACTTGTTCAACAATTACTTAGAGTTTTTAATCCCAGGAAGGCCCCTACTATTAAGGTAGAGGTGGAGAAACTGCTTAATGTAGGTTTTATCTACCTGGTTCCCTTGACTGAATGGGTATCCAATCCCATTCCTATGAATAATAAGTAAGGAACCATCCATGTGTGTATGGATTTTTGATACCTAAATAAGGCCTTTCCTAAAGACAACTTCCGCACACCTTTCATTGATCATATTCTCGATGAGTGTGCAGGAAGCGAGGTTTTTTCTTTTATGGACCAATTTTTAGGATACAACCAGATTCAGATTAAACCCGAGGATCAACATAAGACGACATTTATTTTTCATTGGGGTACTTTCGCATGCCAAAAAATTCCTTTCAACCTTAAAAATGTCGAAGAAACCTTCCAATGAGCCATGACCTTCACTTTTCATAATCTAAAGCATATATTCAAAGCCTACCTTGACGATCTCACTGCTCACTCTCACAAGAGAGTAGATCACTCTACCCACCTTCGGCTAGTTATCGAGAGATGTCAGTATTATCACATCTATTTAAACCCCCATAAGTTCATCTTTTATGTTAGTTTGGGTCTTCTTTTAGGATTCTTAGTCTCTGATATTGGGATCATGGTGGATCCTTTAAAGGTTGAGGAAATACTTCGATTTCCTCCCCTGTGCAATATTCATCAGCTTCAAGGTTTACAGGGGAAAGATAACTTCTTACGTTTGTTTATAGTAAACTATGCCAATATTACTAAAGGTTTCATGCGTCTCTTGAAGAAGGACACTCCATTTATATGGGATGAGCAAGCCCAGGAATCCTTCAATGCTCTTAAGAAATCCTTAGTATCGAAGCCTCTGCTGAAGCCTCTGGACTACAGTAGATATTACTTGCTTTATATCACCACATCCGAAGGGATGATTGGTATGGTTTTGGTTCAAGAGGATGTTGATCTCCATGAGCACATTGTTTACTATCTTAGTCAAAACTTAGTCATCCCTGAAATCAAGTACTCTCATGTTGAGAAGCTAGCTTTGACTGTCGTAGACACGGTTCAAATATTACGACACTATATCTTGCTTTGCAGCACCACCGTGGTTGTTTATGTCAAACCATTTCAATACGTCCTTACTAGGCGTATCATAGAGGAAAATATAATAAATGGATTGTCATCTTGCAAGAGTTTGATCTCGATTTTGTTTCAGCGAAATCCAAGAAATCGATAGTTTTTGCCGAGTTAATATCAGCCTTCCCTCGGTTATATGAGGATGTTATTCATGTTGATTCATTTTCGGATGATTTTTTTTTCTTGTCTCATCTTCGGACCCCTGGTATGGAGAAATTTTGATCTATCTTCAAACCTTGAAGTTATATCAACATCTTTTGAGAGACAATATACGTCGTATACGGTATCAAGCTAAGAACTACCTTATCATCGACAACACTTTGTATCGTCGAGGCATAGATAATATCTTGCATCATTGCTTGATTCACGAAGAGGATAATTCTGTTCTTAATGACTTTCACAGTAGGGCTTGTGGTGGTCATCTATTCGGGCTTGTGACAACCTAGAAAATATTGTGAGTCGGTTATTTTTGGCTGTCTATATTTAAATATTGTGTCGAAGTGGTCAAGAAGTGTCACCCTTTCCAGGTGTTCACTCGGAATATGCACTCTTCTGTGGGTCCCTTCACCTAGTGGGGGATGGATTTTATGGAGTGCAACCCAATTTCCACTGGGGGGAATCAACATATTATCGTGGTCGTAGAATACTTTACTAAGTGGTTCGAGGCCATGCCTATGATTAAATATGATGGGAATACTTTTCCATTTTTCGTGTTCAAACAAATTATAACCCAGTTTGGAATCCCGAGTGAGATTGTCACTGATCATGGCAGTCACTTTCAAAATGAAATGATGAAAGAATTAACATCAAAACTAGGGTTTAAAAATGGTCATTCTTCCCCTTACTACCCCTAGGAAAATGGAAAAGTAGAGCCTGTGAACAAGTCTCTCAAAATTTTCAGCTAGAGAAAGTATGATTGGCATCTCATGCCTTATCCTACACTTTGGGCATACCGAACCTCGGTTAATACTTCCATCGGATTTTCTCCTTTTCAGAAAACTGTCAGCTAGAGAAAGTCTTACTGGCATCTCATGCCTTATCCTGCGCTTTGGGCATATTGAACCTCAGTTAATACTTCCACTGGATTTTCTCCTTTTCAATTAGTACATGGTGTGGAGTCGATCCTTCCCATTGAATGCAAAATCCCTTCTCTTAAATTGGTAGTTAAGCTTCTACCTAACACTTCCGATCTTGAACAATGCCTCGTACGCCTAGAGAGTCTAGATGAGCAGCGTCACGATGCCTCTATGACTATCGAAGCAAACAAACAATGTGTCAAGGTCCAGTATGATAAGTATGTATGTCCTCGACAGTATGCTAAAGGTGACTTGGTCCTCTTGTATGACCAAGCCAAAGAACCATTGGGGGCAGGCAAGTTCAACCCCATATGGAACGATCCTTATATCATGTGACGTGTCTTAGAAAAAGGAGCCTACGAATTAGAATATTATGAAGGGAATATGCTATATGAGCCCAGAAATGGGCTCTATATGAAAATATATTATGCTTGAGCCCCAAGCTTGGGCGTAACTATTTGTATATTAGTGTATCTTAGTGTATATATCTTTTCCTCTTTCATTAACGGCTTGCTTATTGAGTTTTCCCTTAGTTTGCAGATGTTAATGGAGTCTTAGGTCTACTTAGGATTCATAAATGGAACCAGTCATCATACACGAAACTTGGCTTCTCCCGCTTGGGTTGTTTACTCACCCAAGGGTCACCTGGTGTCTTCAGGTGGCATTTTCCTAGGGCTACCAACGAATAATGTGTCTTAATATAGTGTCGTTATAGAGATTTTATGCGATGCCATTTCACATGGTATTAATTCTTTGGAAGTTCTCCTGGACTCCTAATTAGTAGTATGTCAGTTGAGTGACAGTTATCGTGTGCGCAACCCTACTCTACTTCGACGATTCTTGCGGGTACGATTGTTCGAAAGACATTTTGATTTTATCACTTATAATAACATACCTAGAAGTTCTAATTATGTATCTGATGCATATGCTAATTCTGTTTTAGATTGGAATTTGTCACATTACTAAAGTAAAGAAAACACATTCACTAATGTACACATTGTAATATAAGTAAAGTCAAAGATCAATGTTTTTATATTTCATTTCTCCAAAAATGTGGTGTTATAGTACAAAATTTGGGCTCACACCCTCAAAATATATATATGGCCGATCAATACAATACATGACATATATGCTTGTGGCACCAAATGTGTGTCATGATAACATAGCATGGATTTTGCGAGATTCCAGAAAAATCGCACCTAAGAACGAGGCACACCTACCACCTACCGATGCATCACCTCCGACATATTCTCTACCTGAACCATAGGAATTATTTGCATCAAACTATACAAGTTTCCCTACACATTTTGAAGCACTCTCTCTGTGTCTCCTCCCGTTGGTTCATCCCCCTAGTTCCTCCATCGGTGTCGTGGGATTCCATCTGGTCTTCACAGACCCACATCTGTGTAAAAATACCTGTTGTAATTAGTACTTGACATCGTCCAAAAATATTTTTTTTTTCTCTTTTACAAAAATACCAAAAAATAAAATATTTAAAAAAAATTTCATACCTATGTTTTTATAGACAAAACTTGGTGGTAATGGAATGTCTGGATATCCTATGAATTCGATCCCTGCATATGGGTAGTCATCCAGAGCTATCACCTACTGATGACACCAGAAGAAAATATCATCGTTGTAGGGTGTTGGTACCCTACCACCCCCCAACCACCTCATCACCTCGGTCCACTGTGCCATGACTAGATCATGAAGTCCATGTGGAACAATCTCAACTCTAGGGCCCAAGCTTGGAACTCGCTCAAAGAAAAAAATACATAAGATTGACACAAACCCAAATTTCCTCTTTCTACCTTGTTTGCAGTTTGTCAGCTGGCTTTTCATGTTGGCCAACAGTGGGGTGCACCAGTCGTAAACCGTGGGTTGCAAGAACTCCACCGAGTATAACATAAGTGGCCTTGATGCTTGATGCAATGAAGTTGACCCTGTGATCCATTCCAACACTAGGACAATGATCTTGAGACTTAGGTTGTTGACCTCTTTGATCGAGATTTGGCTCCCTACCTTCTCAGTCCTCTCAATGCAGTGAGTGGCTATGTAGTCCTTTATATTCATACCACTCCTAGCTCCTTGGGATTTGAGGTTCACCACCTCACCCCGATGTGATAATCTTGTCAGAAAGTATATGTCCTTGACTTCAATCCTCAATGGTTTCCCATCGAGGTTGAAATCCTCTGTCTCAAGATCCTAGTAGTTCACCAACATCTAGAGCAGTCTCACTTGAGCCCTCATTCCTTTGAAGGCTGAAAATTTATATAGACCACATATTATTAATTCCATTTGGGCCTCTGGATCTCTTTCTATTGTAGCATCAACCTCTTCATGTTCTCTTTCTCTCCACTCTAGCACCATCCTACAAGTTTAAAATCAAATTTTGAGTCAATATCATTTAAAAAATTCAACTCACGGACTTGTACGTGAGATACCATTTACACAATCGCGTATAGGTATTAATATACGCTGTCTTTTTTTATAACAATCACATATAGGGCTACACATATGCGACCCGATGATCTACAACCTGCGTGTACCGTATTTTCTAATTTACCCCTTGACATATTCAACAATTGAAGCCTAAATGAAAATTTTAAACCACTAGAAATGAAGAGGAGGGAAAGAATACTTACTTGGTCCAGACGGTTGTCAATTCCATCACTCGTAGCTCCCATAATCAACACTTGAATATCATGGGTGATTTGGTCCAAAATGCACTATTTGGGTAAAAGATACAAATGGTATAGTAAAATTGTTTATTATCACTATTTATAGAAACAATTTACCCACTTTACATAGTTTTCGGTAATATTTTGACTTCATGGACTAATGATGCAGTGGAAGGAGTTGGTTTTGGTGGTTTTATCTAGGGATTCTTGTGGTTCCCAGTATCATTTCGCTTGTTCGTAACTTTGGAAGGTATTTTTCTTTACCGAGCATATAGGATAGGTCACCACACCATTTTGCACACTTACATTATCTTTTGACTCTGATTCATATGCCTTAAGTATGAACCTATTTGTTAGCGACACATTACCTCCTTACTGCTACTAGAAGTGTCGTTAAATAATGGTAGAGGCTTACCAAATATGGGTTCTCTAGTTAGAACCTCTGTGCCATTTGATGCCCATGCTGAGATTTTTCCATAGGATCGAGAGTCCCTTATAGCTAATATGACTTTGTGTTCGAACCTCATTTATTACTTATAAGCATGCTGACCTATACCTGTGGGACTCCCAACGAGTCTAGTTTAAGCTATTTTTTGACTCTCTCAAAAAGCAAAAAGATTGTCGAGTGAGCTTGTTTTTTTTCACGCTCGTAAATTGGATTTGAAAAGACGTCTGTTTGGTGTAAGTTTAACCTTTTTCGGACCAAGTAGACTAATTTTGAAAAAGGAACACTCTAGTCACTAGTGGCTAGAAGAGTTCCCCTAGGTAATTTTTTATACCTTTTCAGGCCTAGGGGACTAAATTTTTGAAAAAGGACATTCTTTGGAGTTAAGTTGTGAATGCATCTCATTCTCTTACTTGCAATATTGAGCCTATTGTTGGTTCCCTCTTTTGCATTATAATCCTATTATCTCAGTAGTTTTCATCATCACCCAAGTAGAGCCTTGTTTATATCCTTTGCAACTTGACACCCTGTACCCTACGAGGGAACATTCCCCCAGTGTCCATATCCTTCATGCACCCGCTTGCATTGAGAATAGGTATGTTCCACTGTTGGAACCAATTGATTACTTGCAACAATCGTTTCCTCCTTTATATCGTAACATTCATTTCTCTATGAAAAAAAAAAAAAGATGGGTGGGAAAGGAATATTATATCATATTGGTAGCATTTGAGTCACCTTTGAACAAAGAGTTTTTTTTTGAGTCCACTTGTCATCTAAAATTTGGGTTTAGCATGACCTTAGGAAGTTGAGCTCATTACTTAGAGTTTACTCCTCTTACTAGTTACTCTTCCAATCCCTATGGAGAATTTGATTGATGCCTTCTGCATCATAAAGTTTAATCATTGAGTCTATGCTGCTAGAGTCCTCCATATGTCTCATGCTCTTTTTCAAAGGATGTATATCATCATGTGTCAGCCATTTCTCATAACTCTTGACTTTTCATGTCGGCCATACCCTCAATACATCTCAATGTTACATGAAGTTGTAGTCTTACCGTGCACCCTAGTCCTACTTTCATTATAGGTAGGTAACCTTGAACCCAATAGTTGACATCTCCTCATTGGTCGTTGACTAGGAGGTTTCCTTTGTGTTCGACGACAAGGAATCTATTCACACATTGGGATTCGTTTAATGTCTTGGATTCCATAAGCCTCATTGGTGGTTTCCTCTCCTTTATCGACAGTTTTCATTATTGGCTTCTATTCAGAGGGTCTTTTTCGTGCATCACTTGCCCCTGGTGCATGCAAAAAATGCATGTGGTCGTTGTTTCGTGAACATGTTCTTTGTCAAAGTTTCGCCAAATAATTAAGATCCTGCTTTGTACCTTATGTTGACTAATGATAGATGCCTCAATGCTATCCTTTCAATAGGTCTCCTTCCATTGAATTCAGCTCATCTATTCTGGAAATGAGGCCTAGAGTCCTATGAGTACCTAGTGGCTTGCAACCATTACTGGTAGGTTCTCTCACCATCGAAAGTTGGGAATACATCAATGTATCTTGATCGATGGATTCTTCAAGTGTTTGACCTCAACACCTTTATTCACACTTGCAAGAATGTACTCGGTGCATTGATACCGACTTTCATTATCGGTAGGTTGTCTCATGTTTGTTAGCAATACACCTTAATGACTGGTAATCAAATGAAGTCTCATTGTGTTCGAACTCAAATCCTTTATTCAAATGATGTAGACTTTCACCTTCGATGGATTGTGTAGAAGACTTGAAGACATCAGTTTATAGTCACATATTTCCTGAGTTGTTTCTATCATTTCATTGGACCAATACCTATATGAATTTGGTGATCATGAGAGATCATATTGTAATCCATTGTATACAGATATCTTCAGATTGATTTTGAGACTGGTTTTCAATGGGCCTTGTTCGTGACTATGAAAACCTTTGGCATGTATCTAGCTTTGTATTGCCTATTCATGGCAATGAACAATTGTTTGGTATATTTACACATGGATCTGCAGTATAATTAAAATTGGTAGCCATGTGTACAAATTCATTATAGACTGTAATATTTTTATTAGCAACTAGTTCATCTAGCTGGGTATCCATCACTCCGCTTAAGGGTATTATAATGTATTTTGGCCATCCCAGACACTCCTTTGACCTCACATATTAGGGGGAATATGTTATAGAAAGATTTTCCTCACCCCATGCAACTTTCTTAGAAGGCCTTTTCCATTTCCCTATGCAGACTTGAAGTCCCTTTTTGCAATTCCCAGAGCTAAAAAACATATTTTTCCACATATATGCACCCTAGCAACTATACAACATGCATATACATAGGTTGCACCATTACAAATAACGTACATCAGGTTTAGTGTCCAAAATTAAAAATGGTGTCAGGTTTCCATGTCACGTCACAGGATCCATGATCCTTGGCCTTCCATATACTGGAAATGTTCTGATTCGACCCTTTAGTTCCATTAGGAGGCTATAAATGGGCCATATCCAAGATGTGGAAGAAGGAGAAGGATTCAACTTTGAGAGAAAAGTTACTCTGGAGAAATTATTCACTTCATATTAAGTCCGCATCCCTTTGTCCTTTTAAATATGAACACATTGTTCAGCTCCGAAGCTCTTCCTTCTTTGATGGAGAACCTCTTTGTCTCTCTTATATGAGATTTCATTTGGTGGAGGCCCAACTGGAAGGGACTTAGTTTCTCGGTTCTAAACGTGTTGACACAAAATTTTGGGATTCATATACTTGTGTTGATTACATTTTAATCGAAATAATTTTTTCTCGCCCACTTAATGTCACAAATATTTGAATTGTTATTCCATCGGAATAATTGTTATTAATATTGATGGATTATGCTATTATATGTGATAAATTTATATATTATCACCATATTATTTCATTTCTTGGTTGTCGAGGATAGGTTGCAGGTATATATATTTGATTTGAGTGATCAATGATGGTCTTCTTCGAACATCCAGACGAGGTTGGATCTTTATCTTGTCTTGTTAGCATCTTTATTTATATAGAATACTTGAGATTAGAGTTGATTTCTACAGCCATTTTCATCTGTTGTGGTTTACCCCATGCCATAGAGTGATTTTCCTCATAAGAGAGACACCCCATGGTTTCTTCCTACAATCACTCTACTCTACCCCAAATCATATATCAAACTTAGCCATTTTGTCTTACAGTTAAGTATTGCATCATGCGATTCCAGCTAGTCCATGCCTATCACTATGTCATAAGATCATAAGATCATAATGTATAGGTTGACCTTCGTTACAAAATCTCCCATGTTAATGCTACAGTCCGTAACCTTTTCTCCAACTTTCTATTTGGCACCCGATGCCATTTCTACATATCTGAACTCGTCCTGCTCGACTGCCTTTACCTTAATTCTCTTTAGCACTACAAGTAAATCTCTCTATAGAACCTGATCTATCAAGATACTAAAATTTTTATAGATGATCATACCTGATGTCTCGAGCACAATGGACTGGTGCTCAGCCTGACGATTGTTCACTGCTGAATGTATCCTATGGGCCTTGCCAAAATATCCAACTGTAGTGGGGCCTAATGATCCCACCACTCTGGCCTTCTCAATTGGGCAGTCTCATTGGTAATGTGGCTCTCCACATTTCCAACATCTAGTATTCGGTCTAGTGCTCCTGGTCCCCGAAGTAGAAGTTGTTGGCCTAGCAGTCTGTGAACTTGCTCTGTTCTACTAAACATGAATAAAATGTTGTTATTGCTGAAAATGATGTTTTTTCTACTATTGTGGTCCTATATAAGGAGTCCTCTACTGAGGATTATGTCGTAGCAGTGTCGAGAAAATGGGTCCTCTGGGAGTATCTCACTTCCAAAAATTTTGTTTCGCTAGTGTCTGATGTTGTTGTACTCCTGATGTTGTCTGTTGAGTTGGTCTAGAAGGAGTCCTTCTGTAACCCCCACTTTTGAGTTCTTCCTCACCTATAAGGGCCCTTTTCTGTCCCTCCATATAAAGAAGTACTTTTTCTGTCCCTCCATATGATGTGTTCAATATTTATGTTTGATTTGCATTTTATTATGACATATAACCCACTAATTCATATATAGAATACATGTTCGTAGTTTCTTGTTTGTATTTTGGTGAATGTAGGTCATCCTTGGGAGGATATTTGTAGTCGAGGAACAACCGAATGCAAAGGGATCGAAGCTGGACACAGAGTTTAAGGTAAGACTATCGGATCCCTATACTTTGTACTTTATGCATAAATGTGGGGTATTGTCGGGATAGTTGTTAAAAGTAGAAGAATTCAGATGGCTGTTAGCTCCGCCTGCACTTTAGAACCCTAGTGTAGTACATAGGGGGGTTTTCCCACTACAACAAAATTGGCGACCATACTGGGGAACCTCTAGGGTTTTTAGGGGATTTTTGTTTTTGGGTATTTAATTGGTTTATTTACTATTTCTTGAGTTTCTGTAAGTTTCTGTGTCTTTAAGGGATTCTGGTCTTCCATACCAGTACTCCCTACTTGGTTTTCTTAACTGTTAGTTTTATTTTTAGAGAAGTCAAAGAAGTGTACGTGACCTGCAGTGGGTCTGCACGTGTACATACGTGCCCTATATTTGGACAACCCACGTACATACGCAAGCTGTTGAAGTATTAGTTGTGTGCTTGTGTCAGGAAAATCTTTTTTGAAGAAGAGGCAGTCATCCTCTTCCCTAAATGAAGCCATATTTCTCAGGGGTTTTCTTGATCTATCCCTGGTCTCTATTTTTACAGTCTTTGGCCTAGGTGCTGGTTTTCAAACGTTAGTAAAAGCCCAAGTGTGTCTTTGATCTTCTCACAAAGTGGAGGATGAAGAGATCTGCCGATTGCGAAGGATTTTGGGCCTACCACCGGTCAATTTGGAGCCATCACCACCACCACGAAGGCGAAGACATGACCAGCAAGGGTCATTTAAGGTGACTGGGCAACAAGAAACTGTACCCGAGCCATCCCCAAGAGGAGAACTTTTGAATCTAGAGGAACCAACCATTTCTGACATTGGGGCAGAAACTCTTGGTCCATATAACCCTCCGATCACTGACCTATTGGCACCTATCATTGTCTAGTTTGTCCCTCCATGGATAACACATTACGAGCATCAGGTAGAATTACAAGCAGCGATGGAAGCAAATGCAACTACTTCGTCTAGGAGTCCTCATACTCCCTTAATGGTTGTTACTATAGGAGGCGTTCCACCTCCTAACTCACACTCGTAAGAATGAACCACTATAGTATCGATCACCTCTACCTCAGGCAGTGGTCTGATTTCATCTATGGTGGCGATCACCACTCCTTTCTCCCAGAGTGCGACAGGCCCTCCGTTTTCATATGGGATGCCCGACTTTTACACGAACTCGATCCTATCATACTCCACCCTACAGACCATGGGTCTAGGGGCATGGAGCTCAAACACTCCTCTCTTAGGGTCCATGGGGGGCACCTCAGGCCCTTATAATGCTTTCCCTTACGGCGGGGGTCATATACCTCCGTCGTCTCCCTCGCTCGGCGATGCTTCTCAGCAACCCGTCTAGCCGACCATGAACTACAACCTATTTGGAGTAGGTAATCAAGGACCTTCCTCCAAAACCATGCAGGTGGGTTCTTTTTTGTTCTCTTTTTTCAACGCGTTTGGTAACAACACATTCTCATCAGCTGTCATCTCAACCGAGGGTAACCCTAGTTTTGGAAAAAAAAAAATCGTTGTAGGCTACTATTCTTGCACATGGGGAAAACACCTCACAAGGACCTTTGAATTTGTGGCAGGGATCATCCCCCTCATCAGGGATTCCGACCAGGGGCAACCCCTTCCATGGTCAATGGAACCCCGGGAAAGGCTCTGTACCTATGCCTGTCGGATTGGTAGGGGGCAACCCCTTCCAGAATCTTTGGAACACCATGTTGGGAGAAATCCCTTCATAGCCCTCAATGTCCTACTACAGGAGTCAGACGATGACATCTCAACAAGAACAGTATCCGTACGCTGGCCATGACCATGGTTTTTACTAGAACCCTGGTCATCAACCTAACTTTTCCTAGAAACCTGGTGCCAGCCAAACTCCAAGCTCCTTTTCTCCTATACATACTCAACAGCCTAAGCTACCTTTTCTGGAAAATTTTCATTTGCCAGACTTGTTAAGATTATTAAACAACCCAATCTATCACAATCTACGTTGGCCAGCCATGTCAACGAAGTTTCCCTCAGACATTTCGAAGTTTGAAGGTAAGCCTAAGGAAGATCTGGGCGATCATGTGACTACCTTTCTCCTATGGTGCTCGTCCAACTCATTGAGAGACGACTCCATCCAGTTGCGGCTGTTTCAATGCACTCTTATCGGGAGTGCCACAAAATGGTACATCAAGCTCGATCGCTCAAGATACTCTACTTTTGGGGAATTGGAAATGGTCTATTTAATCCATTTTCAATTACCTGTGAGATACGATGTCGACACCGAATTGCTGGCCAACTTTGAGAAAATGAAGGCTGACCATATCTTAGATCACATCCGAGAATGGCGGTGTAGGAAGAGTTTGATAAACGTATCAGTGCCACCGGATTTCTTGTCAAAGTGGTTCATTAAGTCTTTGGCACCTCAGTTATCCAAGGACGTCGCAACATCGTGAGTGTTTTTCGAGGAAGAGGTGATACTGAGAGCTCAACAAATTGAGCTAATATACTCTCGGTTTGGTTTACTTTATGAAGTTTTTCTAGATGGACCATGGTCTATTCTTGATAGGACCAAACAAAAGTTTGGACCACACTCTGATGGTATTGTTGGTTCAGCACAAACCAAGCCTGTTGATCAGCTGTCAAATCAATTGCAACAATTGTCGATACAGCAGACAGTGACAAGCCAGACCCCTGGTTCGGCTGCTCCCCCTACTCAAACGTTGGATGTACACAGTGTACAATCGACAAAACCGAAGGCCTCCCAACATCCTGACGGAAAGAAGAAACAACAAAATAAGGGTAAGGGGCATAAGAAACCCACCAATAATGATGGTGGGGGAAACACAAAGAAGAATAAGTCAAAGTATCTGTGTAACCTTTGCATGAAAGACCATCCGAATCACCTGTGTCCTCGGATTGGGGAGGCCCAAAAGTTTTTGGCGTAGCAGCAACCTGTTGTGTTAATGAACCCATTTCCACATGGGAAAAATTTAACTCAAGCCTCTTCAAACGCAGATGGGGGCAGTCGGGGACCCCCTTCATCATCTAGTAATCCATCGACCTTGAATGTTTATATGTTGAAAGGTGATGCTCAAATATAAACTAGGGCACACGATTATGGAATGCCAAGCACTTCTGAGAAGGGTAAAGAAGATGAAAACCCACTTGTTCCTTTTCAGATCGAGAAGATGTTGGGTGAAACAATGACACATATCCCAAAATGTGTGTTCAAGAAATATTCCCCCAATCCAAACTCGAGGGATGCTCATAAGTACTCTGTGGTGGAAGATTTGTCACAAATCCCTTGTGCAATGTTTGCTCTGGAGGTCCCCTAGAGCTACACTTCCCAGAGAAAGGATTTCTTATCTTCCTTAGGATTCGCTGAGACTTATAATTTGAGAACGATCATGCTTGATACGACCGACTTAAAACCTCGTCTCTCCTACCATGTGGAGTTTCATATAGTAGTGGCTTATACCATGAAAACTTTTACCTGGAACATTTTTTGCATAGGGATTGATGAGGGTGCCTCGACATGTATGATGCCATTGGCGTATTGGAAGGCCATTGGCCAGCCTGTTTTGTCTTCTTCACCTTCTCTTCTTACCGCTTTCGATGGACGTTCGTTCCGACCACATGGAATTATCCCTTCTTTCCCCATGTAGTTAGGAGGGAAGACCGTGTGCATCAAGGTTGAAGTGGTCGATATGCCTCTCAACTACAATCTCTTTTTAGGAAGGAGTTGGACCTATTCTATGCATGCAGTGGTCGCGATAGTTTTCTGGGTCTTAATGTTTCCACACTAGGGTCGGATCGTGTCCATTGATCAGTTATCCTTCTCCTGTCTTGACCCTTCATCGGGGGCATCCACAGTCCCGATGATTAATAATCCTCAGCTCGATGTCGTAAATGTAGGGGTTGGTTTGTGCCCACCTTTGATGGGTACTTTCAATTACCTGCCTCCACTCGGTGATGTCAAGTATATATCAGTTGTCCTTGACCAGCCTAGGGCCAAATTTTTTCAAGTGTCATCATTTTGTACGACTTACTTTAATGATCTGTGGACTCTTCCTTCCCCATCATCTATGATGGAAGGGACAGGGCATCATGGCATGGCCATGCCCTTGTCTGTGGAAAAAGTTGTGTACTCTATAGACCAGCAAGCTTCTGTTGACCCCAATCTAACTCTTGCACAAGAGTTAGATCTAGTTCTCGACCCTATTTGGGCTCAAGGTTCGCTTACCAATACTAATTCCTTAGACTTAGTCTTTCCCTAGGATGCAGTGATTATTGAGGAAATGACTTGTCTGGAAATACCCTGGGACGATCTCCATCATAGATCTTAGTTTATCCCAGAGTTAAGAAGAATTGAGGCAGGTGAATTCATGTTGACTATGACTGGAGATAGGTCTTGTCCTATTAGTTATCTGTCTACGCACGTAGTTTATGCCGAGGGTAACATGGAAAGTATCGATAGAATGATTCCAATGGATACCTCTAGTCGCGGCGAGACAACAACTCTCTTTTTTTTTAACCATATAATAGCAAGGTTCGATGTCCCGAGGGAGATTGTCACTAACCATGGAAGTCACTTTCAGAATAAAATGGTGTCCGAGTTCTTATCACAATATTGGTTAAGGTGCCAAGTGTCAAGAACAAGCATTGACAACACTCTCACAAGTTTCCAAGAATCAAAATCACCCATGTAGTTATGCTACCGAATTGCAAGTAGACACACAGGCGGGCGCTACCTAAATTTGCTACCTAAATTTTGGTAGAAAATGAATTGTGTAGAGTTATTTTATCATACCCAACATCTTGAGCACAATGGACTAATGCTCAGCTTGGCGGTTGTTCACCGCTGCATGTATCCTATGTGCCTTGCCAAAATATCCAATAGTAGTGGGGCTTGATGATCCGACTACTCTGGTCTTCTCAATCAGGCAGTCTCGTTGGTAATGTGGCTCTCCAAATTTCCAACATCCAGTCTTCGGTCTAGTGCTCCTGGTCCCCGAAGTAGAAGTTATTGGCCTAACAATCTATGACCTTGGCCTGTTCTACTGAATAGGAATAAAATGTTGTTATTGCTACAAATGATGTTGTTGATGCTATTGTGGTCCTATATAAGGAGTCCTCTACTGAGGATTATGTCATAGTGTGTCGAGAAAATAGGTCTTCTAGGAGTATCTCACTTCCAAAAAGTTTGTTTCGTTGGTGTTTGATGTTGTTGCACTACTGATGTTGTCTATCGAGTCAGTCTAGAAGGAGTCCTCCTCTGACCCCCACTTTTGAGTTCTTCCTCGGCTATAAGGGCCTTTTGAACTGCATCGTGCAATTTCTGAGGCATTAGGATCCTCACCTTCACACAAATGTTTAAGTTAAGGCCAAACACAAACTTGTCTACCTTTAAATTATCCATGCTCAGATGTGGAGCATACCCATGTAGCTCCATGAACCTATCCTCATACTTTGACATCATCAAACTACCTTGTCGTAAGGCATTGAACTCATTAAGCTGGTGCTCAATGAATTCCTCGGATAAGTACCTCTCTCGGAACCATTCCTTGAAAAACACCCATGACACATCTTCAACAACCATGTTTAGTTGAGGTAGGAGTGTCTTCCAGCAAAGTAGAGCACTCCCTTTAAGTTGGAGGACCTCCATGCAGACTTTCATGTTGGAGGTGTAATCACAAAGTGCAAAGCACATCACCATGTTCTCTAACCATGCCTTGGTGGCTATGTCGTTCGGGGCACCCCAGAAATTGGGAAATTTCACCTTCTCGAGTTCTTTGTGTATGCTACTACTACCATCTGGTGCACATTGTGAACCCTCATTGGGAACATACACTCTTACCTCATGTCAATCCAGGCGGTTGATCAACACCTCTAACATCCTCTGGAAGGATCTCATCATACCTACCACATCTCCCACAACAAACTGCTCCTTCTTAGTTTTCTGCTCATCTCCTTGAGGGTTATATCCCTCTGGTGTGGATACTATTGGAGCATTCACTCCTCTTCCTCCAGAACCACATTGCCTACTTCCCTTGCATCCTCTAACCATGATTACTTGCATGGAAAAATTTCAAAATTAATTAGTGATACATTCTTAATCATTTATTTAACACAGTGGAAGGTTGAATGGTCCAATGTCACAGGGTTGAACCCGCTATGATACCATATGTAACTTCCCCTCCATTACGACATCAATGTAATTGAGAACAATAGTGGTAAATATTTTTTTTTTTTAAACATCAACAGTTAGAACAAGTAACATGCGAAAACCATGCATCAATATTTACACATCTATTCTCATCTACATAATTTCATTGCAAGAATCAACTACAACATTATGATATTAAAATATCAATTATATCACATTACATTAACAAAGGTGTCTCCCCCCCCAACCTATCCTTCAAGGTTAGGACCTCTAAGACACATAATCAATGCTCAAGTCTAGGATTCATCCGATTGATTTTGACCATTTAAGGTCTCAGGATTGGCTATTGTTTTGAAGAATAAGGAGATATATATTCCCATAACCAAATGAATTCTAGACTCAGGACTAAAGTAACAGTAAAGTACTTGATCATAACTCAAATTAATTATTCAAAAAATCATTATACTAGACAAAAGTTTACTTCCCTTAAGTTTACTAACAACAATAATTACTCATTAACAAGATAATATGCCCCTTCTTTAGAAATACAGTCATCTATTATTTAATAATATGCCTCCTCTTATTAAACTCCATCGTCAATCATTATTTACCTTTAACCATTTTCTTCCCTAAAAGTATCTTTAATTATTCAACATCTAAACAAAATGGACCCTTTCGATAGGAATACAAATCAATTGTTCCTCACTATCTAGACAAAATTACTTGCTCCATAAGAATACCATATAAGATTTATGATCAAAATTTATCCATTTTCCTTCCCTAAAATATAAGTAGCAAATCAAATTTTTCACTATCAAAACAAGGGTACCACAAGTAATACATGAATCACCCATAATGGCTCCAATAATCAAATCCATAATACAACGAAATTGAAATATAAACTGTACCAGTTATCTTAATCATTGACTCAAACTTCATTCATAAAAGCATTCTATCATAAGGTGTCTTTTGAAACCAAGTAAATATTTTACCAACTATAGTGTTGTTATAAACCTAAATTTCACCATACATGCATACCTGGTATCAGTCCATCTCACTTGCCATTTTTCCAAGCTATCATTGAAAGCTCTTCCTAAAAAACATGTTTTTTGAAGATGTATGCACCCTGCACCATTACTGCCCATGTATGTATGCTTCCTGCACCATGAAAGCTCACGTACATATGATAGTTGCACCATTAAAGCCCATGTATACCCACAAAAGCTGCAAAAAATAAAAAGCTGCAAGGGGATAGAGGCTTTTGGGTAGTTTCCTAACCAATTTACCACCCATAGCCCATCACCCAACCGAATAACTATCTTTTTGGCATATCAAAGAAGGTGTTGGGGTCCCATTACTAGAGGAAGCATGAAAGTAGTGAAACTCTGCCCATTTCATAGTCCCCCCTTGCCCCAATAATTTGCAGCCACATTGCGAGTTTTGAGCCAGAATATCTTATTCTAGACTTTTTCCTCCATTACTAGCGAAATCCATTTCCTAGAAAGAGTCGAAGAGGAGAAAGATACGTGGAAGTAGTTGGAGCTTGGTGAAGAGGAGCCCAGGGCCGGGTTCGTGGAGCAGTCGTCGATCTCATTTTGTGAGTGACTTTTTGAGATTAATATAAAGCAGTACTTTTTTCGTCCCTTCATATGATGTGTTCAATCTTTATGTTTGATTTACATTTTATTATGACATCTAACCCACTAATTCATATATAGAATACATGTTCATAATTTCTTGTTTGTATTTTGTTGAATGTAGTTCAGCCTTAGGATGATATTTGCAGTTGAGGAACAACCGAACGCAAAGGGATTGACACCAGACACAGAGTTTAAGGTAAGACTACCGGATCCCTATACTTTGTACTTTATGCATGAATGTGGGGTATTGTCGGGATAGTTGTTAAAAGTAGGAGAATTTAGATGGTTATCTCTACCTGCACTTTAGAACCCTAGCGTAGTCCATAGGGGGGCTTTCCCACTACAACAGAATTGGCAACCATACTGGGAACCTCTAGGGTTTTTAGGGGATTTTTTTCTTTGGATCTTTAATTGGTTTATTTACTGTTTCTTGAGTTTCTATAAGTTTATGTGTCTTTAAGGGATTTTGGTTTTCCATACCAGTACTCCTTGCTTGGTTTGCTTGACTATTAGTTTTCTTTTTAGAGAAGTCACAGAGGTGTACATGGCCTACAATGGGTTTGCACGCGTACATACGTGCCCTATATTTGGACAACCCGCGTACATACGCAGGATGCTGAAGTATTAGTTGTGTGCCTGTGTCAGAAAATCTTTTTTGAAGAAGAGGCAGTCATCCTCTTCCCTGAATGAAGCCATATTTCTCAAGGGTTTTCTTGATCTAGCCCCGGTCTCTGTTTTTATAGTATTTGACCTAGGTTTGACAACAATTAGCTTTTTCTTTATCAATATTTTTTATGTTTTCTTGATTAGGGTTTCAGACAAGTTTTGTGAGTTCTTTCTGATCAGCTTGTCTAGTATTGTTAGTAACTCTCTGTGAGCCGTAGTGGACCAGAATTTAAGTTTTGGCCGTGTCTTGTCTTCACTTTTCCATTTTTCTTGCTTTAGAAGGAAAGAAAAATAATTCATTTTCAAGTTTCTTATTTTTAAGCATTTAAAAAAAAAAAAAAGATTTCATTTCGTTGTTCAGTAAGTAGTTAGGTTAGTTGTCTTTACTTGTTAGGAAGAAACATGTTTTCTTAAGTTCTTTACTGAATGATTAGAACACTAAGTAGCTTGTAGTCGAGTGAAATCTTGTTTTGAGTCTTTCTTTTAAAAGATCTTAGAAAAATTAGCTAAGCAAAGTTTGGTTAAAGAGTTTAAATTTGAAAATCTTTATTTGTCAAAAGAAGTAGTTTTTGCTTTCAGTTTCATTTAATTCTCTTCTCTTTCATCTCAAAAAAACACACCATTGGTTTCGTTTCCATTCCCTTGAATTAAAACATCCACATAAAATTAACGATTAATTAAAAGTTATTAGACATTTGTTTGTTAGGTTCCACAAACTAGTCTAGGCTAGAGCCTTGATTTAGGTTGGAGAGGACACTCTTCAAGGCTATAAAACAAACATAGGAGTCTGTGATAGGGAGTGTCAAAAATTCCATTAATGTGGAAGTTATCTGGGACCCCCCTCTAACATAGGGGCTAAACACGAGGTCGCGTGCAGAAAGGTAGCGGAGATAACCCCTCCAAAGCTGGACCAAGCATAGTTGAGAACACATATAGAAGGCTTATCTTGGGATTCCATTGATCGCATTTTCCAAGGAGCTTCGTGGGTCGCGAATCCATTTGTGGTCCTCAGTCGTATTCCAGACCACTTGCTTTAGATACCCTTGATAGGTTTCGGGCTTGATACCCTTCTCATTGCGGTCTACCCGACTATCAACTGTACCCGCCTGGTGACTGTTCGCGCACTAGCAACCTAGTTGCCATTATTTTAGTGACTTACACAGGTGACTGTAGGGGTATAACGCGGTACTTAGGGCAGACATCGGGCCACTCTTTACAAAGTATATCTAGAGGGTGCTTCTATGTTTGATTTTCACTTGCACTAGTAAGTTGCTCTAGTGTTGGCTGGTGTAACTGTTCTTCCAACTAGTTAGTGGTTTGATTTCTTTATCTCATAGGAACTTTTCTAATGTGTGTTGGTTTTCAAACATTAGTAAAAGCCCTAGTGTGTCTTTGATCTTCTCACAAAGTGGAGGATGAAGAGCTCTGCCAGTCGTGAAGGCTTTTGGGCCTACGATCGGTCACTTTGGAGCCATCACCGCCACCATGGAGGCAAAGACTTGACCAACAAGGGTCATTTGAGGAGACTAGGCAACATGAAACTATAACTGAGCCATCCTCGAGAGGAGAACTTTTGAATCTGGAGGAACCATCCATTTATGACCTTCGGGCGGAAACTCTTGCTCTGTATGACCCTCCGATAACTGACCTATCGACGCCTATCGTTGTCCAGGTTGTCCCTCCACGGATAACACATCACGAGCGTCAGGTAGAATTACAAGAAGTGATGGAAGCGGATGATGCCACTTCATTTGGGAGTCCTCATACTCCCTTAATGGTTGTTACCACAGGAGGCGTTCAACCTCCTAAATCACCCTCACAGGTCCATACCACTATGGTATCGATCGCCTCTACCTCAGGCAGTGGTTTGACTCCATCTATGGCGACGATCATCGATCCTTTCACCCAGAGTGCGACAGGCCCTCCGTTTTCATACGGGATGCCCAAATTTCACACGAACTCGGTCCTATCCTACTCCACCCTATAGACCATGGGTCTAAGGGCATGGAGCTCAAATGCTCCTTTGCAAGGGTCCATGGGGGGCACCTTAGCCCCTTATAATGGTTTCCCTTATGGCGGGGGTAATATACCTCCGTCGTCTCCCTCGCTCGGTGAAACTTCTCAGCAACCCGTCTAGCCAACCATGAACTACAACCTGTCTGGAGTAGGTAGTCAAGGACCTTCTTCCGAAACCATGCGGGTGGGTTCTTTTTTGTTCTCTTTGCTCAACGTGTTTGGTAACAATGCATTCTCGTCAGTTGCCGTCTCGGCCGAGGGTAACCCTGGTTTTGGAAAACAAAATTCGGTGTAGGGTACTATTATTGCACATGGGGAAAACACCTCACAAGGACCTTGGAATATGTGGCAGGGATCATCCCCCTCGTCAGGGATTTCAACTGGGGGCAACCCCTTCCATGGTCAATGGAACCTTGGGAAAGGCTTTGTACCTATGCCCGTCGTATCGGTAGGGGGCGACCCCTTCCAGAATCTTTGGAACACCACGTCGGGAGCAATCCCCTCACAACCCTCAACGTCCTACTATGGGATTCATTTTATGACATCTCAACAAGTGCAGTACCCATACACTGGCCACAACCTTGGTTTTTACCAGAACCCTGGTCATCAGCCTAACTTTTCCTGGCAACCTGGTGCCATCCAAACTCCAGGCTCCTTTCCTCCTGTACATACTCAACAGCCTAAGCTACCTTTTCTGGCAAATTTGCATTTGCCAAACTTGTCAAGATTATTCAATGACCCAATCTATCACGATATGCATTGGCCAGCCATGCCAATGAAGTTTCCCTCAGACATTCGGAAGTTCGAAGGTAAGCCAAAGGAAGATCCGGGCGATCATGTGACTACCTTTCACCTATGGTTCTCTTCCAACTCATTGAGAAACGAATCCATCTAGTTGAGGCTGTTTCAATGCACTCTTATTGGGAGTGCCACAAAATGGTACATCGAGCTCGACCGCTCAAGATACTCTACTTTTGGTGAATTGGAAATAGTCTTTTTAAACCATTTTGAATTACCTGTGAGATACGATGCCGACACCAAATTGCTGCCCAACTTTGAGCAAATGAAGGTTGACCATATCTTAGATGACATTCAAGAATGGCAATGTAGGAAGAGTTTGATAAATGTATCAGTCCCACAAACTTTATTGTCGTAGTGGTTCATTAATTCTTTGGTACCTCAGTTATCCAAGGATGTCGCAATGTCGAGAGTGTTTTTCGAGGAAGAGGTGATACTGAGAGCTCAAAAACTTGAGCTAATATACTCTCAGTCTGGTTTACTTGATGAATTTTTTCCAGATGCACATGGTCTATTCTTGACAGGATGAGACAAAAGTATGGACCACATGCCGATGGTATTGTTGGTTTAGCACAAACCAAGCCCATTGATTAGCTGTCAAATCAATTGCAACAATTTTTTATACAACAGATAGTGGCCAGCCAGACCCTTGGTTCAGTTGCCCCCCCTACTCAAATGTCGGATGTACACAGTGTGCAATCGGGGAACCTGAAGGCCACCCAACATCCTGACGGAAAGAAGAAACAACGAAATAAGGGTAAGGGGGATAAGAAACCCGCCAATAATGCTGGCAAGGGAAACACAGAGAATAAGAATTTGAAGTATCCATGTAACCTTTGCATGAAAGACCATCCGACTCACCTGTGTCCTCAGCTTGGGGAGGCCCAAAATTTTTTGGCGTAGCCACAACCTCTTGTGTTAACAAACCCATTTCCACATGGGTAAAATTTAACTCAAGCCTCTTCAAATGCGGATGGGGAAAGTCAGGGACCCCTTTCATCATCTAGTAATCCATCGACCTCGAATGTTTATATGTTGAAAGGTGATGCTCAAATAGAAACTAGGGCACATGATTACGGAATGCCAAACACTTCTGAGAAGGGTAAAGAAGATGAAAACCCACCTGTTCCTTTCCAGATCGAGAAGACTTTATGCGAAATAATGAAATGCATCTCTAAAGGTGTGTTCAAGAAAGCTTCCCACAATCCAAACGCGAGGGCTGCCCAGAACTACTCTGTGGTGGAGGATTTATCACAAACGCCTTGAGCAATGTCTTCTCTGGAGGTCCTCTAGAGCTACATTTCCCAAAGAAAGGCTCTGTTAGCTTCCTTAGAATCCACTGAGACCTATAATCTGAGAATGATCATGCTTGATATGACCGAATTAAAACCTCGTCTCCCCTACCACATGGCGTTTCATATAGTAGTGTCTTATACCACGAAAATGTTTACTCAGAACATTTTCTGCATGATGGTTGATGAGGGTGCCTTGACATGTGTGATGTCGTTGGCATGTTGGAAGGCCATTGGCCAGCCCATTTTGTCTCTGCCACCTACTCTTCTTACCGCTTTCGATGGACATTCGTTCCAACCACATGAAATTATCCCTTCTTTCCCTGTGCAGTTAGGAGGGAAGTTCGTGTGTGTCGAGGTTGAAGTGGTCGATGCGCCTCTTGACTACAATCTCTTGTTAGGAAGGAGTTGGACCTATGCTATGCATGCAGTGGTCGCGATAGTTTTTTGGGTCTTGTTGTTTCCATGCTAGGGCCAGATCATGTCCATTGATTAGTTATCCTTCTCCCATCCTGACCCTTCATCGAGGGCATCCACGGTCTCGATGATTGGTAACCCTCTGCTCAGTGTTGTAAACGTAGGGGTTGGTTTGTCCGCACCTGTGATGGATACTTTCAATTTCCCACCTCCAACCGGCAATGTCAAGTATATATCGGATTTCCCTGACCAGCCTAGGGCCGAAGTTTTTCAAGTGTCATCATTTTGTATGACTTACTTTAATAATCCATGGAATCTTCCTTCCCCATCATCCATGATAGAAGGGACAAGGCATCATGGCATGGCCATGCCCTTGTCCGTGGAAAAAGTTGCGTACTCTATAGTCCAACAAGCTTCTGCCAACCCCGATCCAACTCCCGCACAGGAGTTAGATCTAGTTCTCAACCCTATTTGGGCTCAAGGTTCCCTTACCGATATTGATTCCTTAGATTTAGTATTTCCCTCAGATGAGGTGGTTATTGAGGCAATGACTGGTCCAAACAGACCCGGGATGATCTCCATCATAGATCTTACTTTCTCTCAGAGTTAAGAAGAATTGAGGCAGGTGAATTCATGTTGACTATGACTGGAGATAGGTCTTGTCCTGTTAGTTCTTTGTCTACACACACAGTTTATGCCGAGGGTAACATGGAAAGAATCGATAGAATGATTCTAATGGATACCTCTAGTCATGGCGAGACAACAACTCTCTTTTTGTTTAACCAGATAATAACAAGGTTTGACGTCCCGAGGGAGATTGTCACTGACCATGGAAGTCACTTTAAGAATAAAATGATGTCCGAGTTGTTAGCACACGATTGGTTAAGGTGACAAGTGTTAAGAACAAGCATTGACAACACTCTCACAAGCTTCCAAGCATCAAAAGAACCCATGTATTTACGCTACTGAATTGCACGTAGACACACAGGTGGGTGCTACCTAAATTCGCTACCTAAATTCTGGAAGAAAATGAATTGTGCAGAGTTATTTTATCATACTTGATGTCTTGAGCACAATGGACTGGTGCTTAGCCTTGTGGTTGTCTGATGTTGTTGCACTCCTGATGTTGTCTATCGATTCAGTCTAGAAGGAGTCCTTCTTTGACCCCCACTTTTGAGTTCTTCCTCGGCTATAAGGGCCTTCTGAATTGCATCGTGCAACATTTGAGGCATTAGGATCCTCACCTTCACACAAATGTTTAAGTTAAGGTCGAACACAAACTTGTTTAAATTTAACTTATCCATGCTCATATGTGGAGCATACCCACGTAGCTCCATGAACCTATCCTCATACTCCGACATCGTCAAACTACCTTGTCGTAAGGCGTTGAACTCATTAAGTTGGTGCTCAATGAATTCCTCGGAAAAGTACCTTTCTCGGAATCGTTCCTCGAAAAACACCCATGACACGTCTTCAACGACCATGTTTAGTTGAGGTAGGAGTGTCTTCTAGCAAAGTAGAGCACTTCCTTTAAGATGGAGGACCTCCATGCAGACCTTCATGTTGGAGGTGTAATCACAAAGTGCAAAGCACATCACCATGTTCTCTAACCATGCCTTGGTGGCTAAGTCATTCAGGGCACCCCATAAATTGGGAAATTTCACCTTCTCGAGTTGTTTGTGTATGCTACTACTACAAGCTGGTGCACGTTGTGAATCCTCATTGGGAACATAAACTCTTCCCCCATGTCAATCCAAGCGGTTGATCAACGCCTCTAACATCCTATGGAAGGATCTCATCATACCTACCACATCTCCCACAACAAACTGCTCCTTCTCAGTTGTGTACTTATCTCCTTGAGGGTTATATCCCTCTGGCATGGATACTATTGGAGGTGTCACTCCTCTTCCTCTAGAACCACATCGTCTACTTCCCCCGCGTCCTCTAACCATGATTACTTGCATGGACAAATTTCAAAATTAATTAGTGGTACATTATTAATCATTTATTTAACATAGTGGAAGGTTTAATGGTCCAATGTTATAGGGTTGAACCCACTATGAAACCATATGTAACTTCCCCTCCATTACAAAATCAATGTAATTGAGAACAATGGTGGTAAATATTTTTTTTTAAACATCAATAGTTAGAACAAGTAACATGCGAAAACCATGCATTAGTATTTACACATCTATTCTCATCTACATAATTTCACTACAAGAATCAACTACAACATTATGATATTAAAAGACCAATTATATCACATTACATTAACAAAGGTGTCTCCCCACCCAACCTATCCTTCAAGGTTAGGACCTCCAAGACACATAATCAATGCTCAAGTCTAGGATTCATCAGATTGATTTTGACCATTTAAGGTCTCGGGACTAGCTATTGTTCTGAAGAACAAGGATATATCTATTCCCATAACCAAATCAATTTTAGAATCAGGAATAAAGTGACAGTAAAGTACTTGATCATAACTCAAATTAATTATTCAAAAATTCATTATACTAGACAAAAGTTTACTTCCCTTAAGTTTACTAACAACAATAATTATTCATTAACAGGATAATATGCCCCTTCTTTAGAAATACTGTCATCTATTATTTAATAATATGCCTCCTCTTATTAAATTCCATCTTCAATCATTATTTACCTTTAACCATTTTCTTCCCTAAAAGTAACTTTAATGATTGAACATCTAAACAAAATGGACCCTTTCGATAGGAATGCAAATCAATTGTTGCTCACTATCTAGACAAAATTACTTGCTCCATAAGAATACTACATAAGATTTATGATCAAAATTTATCCATTTTCCTTCCCTAAAATATAAGTAGCAAATCAAAATTTTCACTATCAAAACAAGGGTCCCACAAGTAATACATGAATCACCCATAATAGCTCCAATAATCAAATCCATCATACAACGAAATTGAAATGTAAACTCTACCAGTTATCTTAATCATTGAGTCAAACTTCATTCATAAAAGCATTCTATCATAAGGTGTATTTTGAAACCAAGTAAATATTTTACCAAGTATAGTGTTTTTATAACCCTAAATTTCACCATACATGCATACCTAGCATCAGGCCATCTTACTTGCCATTTTTTCCATCTATCACTGAAAGCTCTTCCTAAAAAACACTTTTTTGAAGATGTATGCGCCCTGCACCATTACTGCCTGCATATGTATTCTTTATGCACCACTACAACTCACGTACATATGCTAGCTACACCATTACAACCCAGGTATACCCAAAAAAGTTGCAAAAAATAAAAAGCTGCAAGGGGATAGAGGCTTTTGGGTAGTTTCCTAACCAATTGACCACCCATAGCCCATTACCCAACCGAATATCTATATTTTTGGCATATCAAAGAAGGTGTTGGGGTCCCATTCCTAGAGGAAGCATGAAAGTAGTGAAACTCTACCCATTTCATAATCCCCCTTGCCCCAATAATTTGCAGCCACATTGCGATTTTTGAGCCAGAATTCCTTATTCTAGCCTTTTTCCTCCATTACTAGCCAAATCCATTTCCTAGAGAGAGACGAAGATGAGAAAGATATGTGGAAGTAGTTGGATCTTGGTGAAGAGGAGCCCAGGACCAGGTTCGAGGAGCAGGCACCGATCTCATTTTGTGAGTGACTTTGTGAGATTAATATAAAGAAGTACTTTTTCCGGCCCTCCATATGATGTGTTCAATCTTTATGTTTGATTTGCATTTTATTATGACATCTAACCCACTAATTCATATATAGAATACATGTTCATAGTTTCTTTTTTTCATTTTGGTGAATGTAGGTCAGCCTTGGGAGGATATTTGAAGTCGAGGAACAACCACCCGCAAAGGGATCGACATTGGATGCAGAGTTTAAGGTAAGACTATCGGATCCCTATACTTTGTACTTTATGCATGAATGTGGGGTATTGCCGGGATAGTTGTTAAAAGTGGGATACTTTAGATGGTTAGCTCTACCTGCACTTTAGAACCCTAGTGTAGTCTGTAGGGGGGTTTTCCCACTACAACATAATTGGCGACCATACTGGGGAACCTCTAGGGTTTTTAGGGGATTTTTTTTTTTTGGTCTTTAATTGGTTTATTTACTGTTTATTGAGTTTTTGTGTCTTTAAGGGATCATGGTCTTCAATACTAGTACTCCCTGCCTGGTTTGCTTGACTGTTAGTTTCTTTTTAGAGAAGTGACAGAGGTGTACGTGGCCTATAGTGGGTCTGCACACATACATACGTGCCCTATCTTTGGGCAACCCACGTACATAAGCAGGCTACTGAAGTATTAGTTGTGTGCATGTGTCAGGAAAATATTTTTTGAAGAAGAGGCAGTCATCCTCTTCCTTGAATGAAGCCATATTTCTCAGGGGTTTTCTTGATCTAGCCTTGGTCTCTATTTTTACAGTCTTTGGCCTAGGTTTGACAACAGTTAGCTTTTTCTTTATCAATATTTTTTATGTTTTCTTGATTAGGGTTTCATACAAGTTTTGTGAGTTCTTTCTAATCAACTTGTTTAGTATTGTCAGTAACTCTCTGCAAGCTGTAGTGGACCAGAATTTAATTTTTGGTTTTGTCTTGTCTTTACTTTTCCCTTTTTATTGCTTTAGAAGGAAAGAAAAAGAATTTGTTTTCAAGTTTCTTATTTTGAAGCATTTAAAAAAAAAAAAAAGATTTCATTTCGTTGTTCGGTAAGTATTTAGGTTAGTTGTCTTTACTTGTCAAGAAGAAACATGTTTTCTTAAGTTCTTTACTGAATTCTTAGAACACTAAGTAGCTCGTAGTCGAGTGAAATCTTGTTTTGAGTCTTTCCTTTAAAATATCTTACAAAAATTAGATAAGCAAAGTTTGGTTAAAGAATTTAAATTTGAAAATCTTTATTTGTCAAAAGAAGTAGTTTTTGCTTTCAGTTTCATTTAATGCTCTTCTCTTTCGTCTCTCAAAAACACACCATTGGTTTTGTTTCCATTCCCTTGACTTAAAATAGTCACTTAAAATTAACGTTTAATTAAAAGTTATTAGACTTTTGTTTGTTAGGGTCCACAAACTAGTCTAGGCCAGAGCCTTGATTTAGGTTTGAAAGGAAACTCTTCAAGGCTATAAAACAAACATTGGAGTCTATGCTAGGGAGTGTCAAAAAGTCTAGTAATGTGGAAGTTATCCAGGACCCCCATCTAACATAGGGGCTAAACACGAGGTCGCGTGTAGAAAGATAGTAGAGATAACCCCTCCAAAGTTGGACCAAGCATAGTGGAGAACACATATAGAAGGCTTATCTTGCAATTCCATTGTTCGCATTTTCCACAGAGCTTTATGGGTCTCGAATCCATTCGAGGTCCTAAGTCGATTTCTAGACAACTTTCTTTCGATACCCTTGATAGGTTTCGGGCTTGATACCCTTCTCATTGCGGTCTACCCGACTGTTGACTGTACCTGCCTGGTGACTGTTCGCGTGTTGGCAACCTAGTTGCCATTATTTTAGTGACTTACACAAGTGACTGCGGGGGTATACCACAGTACTTAGGGCAGACATCGGGCAATGCTTTGCAGAGTATACCTGGAGGGTGCTTCCATGTTCGATTTTCACTTGCACTGGTAAGTTTCTATAGTGTTGGCTAGTGTAACTGTTCTTCCAACTAGTTAGTGGTTTGATTACTTTATCTCATAGGAACTTTTCTAGTGTGTGTTGGTTTTCAATTGTTAGTAAAAGCCCTAATGTGTCTTTTATCTTCTCACAAAGTGGAGAATGAAGAGCTCCATTGGTCGCAAAGGATTTTGGGCCTACCACTGGTCTTTTTGGAGCCATCACCGCCACCACAGAGGCGAAGACTTGACCAACAAGGGTCATTTGAGGTGATCGAGCAACATGAAACTGTACCCGAGCCATCCCTGAGAGGAGAACTTTTGAATCCAGAGGAACCAACCATTTCTTACCTTAGGGCGGAAAATATTGGTCCATATAACCCTCCGATCACTGAACCATCGGTGCCTATCGCTGTCCAGGTTGTCCCTCCATGAATAACACATCACGAGCGTTAGGTAGAATTACAAGTAGCAATGGAAGAGAATGTTGCTAATTCATCTGGGAGTCCTCATAATCCCTCAATGGTTGTTACCATAGGAAGTGTTTCACCTCATAACACACACTCGCAGGTCTGAACCACTATGGTATCGATCGCCTCTACCTCAGGTAGTGGTCTAATTCATTCTATGGCGACGATCACCGCTCCTTTCACCCAGAGTGCGACAGGCCCTCCGTTTTCATACAGGATGCTTGACTTTCACACGAACTTGATCCTATCCTACTCCACCCTACAGACCATGGGTCTAGGGGCATGGAGCTCAAAGACTCCTCTGTAAGGGTCCATGGGGTGCACCTCATCCCCTTATAATGATTTCCCTTATGGCGGGGGTCATATACCTCCGTCGTCTCCCTCACTCGGCGACGCTTCTTAGCATCCTGTCTGGCCGACCATGAACTACAACCTATCTGGAGTAGGTAGTCAAGGACCTTCTTCCAAAACCATGCATGTGGGTTCTTTTTCATTCTCTTTTTTAAACGCGTTTGGTAACAATGCATTCTCATTAGCTGCCGTCTCTGCTGAGGGTAACCCTATTTTTGGAAAACAAAATTCGATGTAGGGTACTATTCTTGCACATGGGGAAAACACCTCACAAGAACCTTGGAATCTGTGGCAAGGATCATCCCCCTCGTCAGGGATGTCGATCGGGGGCAACCCCTTCCATGGTCAATGGAACGCTGGGAAAGGCTTTGTACCTATGCCCGTCGGATTGGCAGGGGACAACCCCTTCTAGAATCTTTGGAACACCACATTGGGAGTGATCCCTTCACAGCCCTCAACATCCTACTATGGAAGTCATTTGATGACATCTCAACAAGCGCAGTATCTGTATGCTGGCCACAACCATGGTTTTTATGAGAACCCTGGTCATCAGCCTAACTTTTCCTGGCAACCTGGTGCCAAATAAACTCCAGGATCCTTTCCTCCTGTACATACTCAACAACCTAAGATACCTTTTCTGGCAACTTTGCATTTGCCAGACTTGTCAAGATTATTAAATGACCCAATCTGTCACGATCTACATTGGCCAGCCATGCCAACGAAGTTTCCCTTGGAAATTCTGAAGTTTGAAGGTAAGCCTAAGGAAGATCTGGGTGATCATGTGACTACCTTTCACCTATGGTGATCATCCAACTCATTGAGAGACGACTCTATCCAGTTGCATCTGTTTCAATGAACTCTTATCTGGAGTGCCAAAAAATGGTACATCGAGCTCGACCACTCAAGATACTCTACTTTTGGTGAATTGTAAATGGTCTTTTTAAACCATTTTCAATTACCTGTGAGATACGATGTTGACATCGAATTGTTGGCCAACTTTGAGAAAACGAAGGATGACCATATCTTAGATCACATCCGAGAATGGAGGTGTAGAAAGAGTTTGATAAACGTATCAGTCCCACAGGATTTCTTGTCGGAGTGGTTCATTAAGTCTTTGGTACCTAAGTTATCCAAGGGCGTCAGAATGTCGGGAGTGTTTTTCGAGGAAGAGGTGATATTGAGAGCTCAATAGCTTGAGATAATATACTATCAGTCTGGTTTACTTTATGAAGTTTTCCCAGATGCACCATGGTCTATTCTTGACAAGACCAGACAAACGTCTAAACCACAGGCCGATGGTATTGTTAAGTAAACACAAACCAAGCCCATTGACCAGCTGTAAAATCAATTTCAACAATTGTCGATATAGCAGACATCGTCCAGCCAGACCCTTGGTTCGACTATTCCTCCTACTGAAACGTCGGATGTACATAGTGTGCAATTGACGAACCCGAAGGCCACCCAACAACCTGATGGAAAGAAGAAACAACCAAATAAGTGTAGGGGGGATAAGAAACCCACCAATAATGTTGGCGGGGGAAACACAGAGAAGAAGAAGTCAAAGTATCTGTGTAACTTTTGCACGAAAGACCATTCGACTCACCTGTGTCCTCAGCTTGGGACGGTCCAAAATTTTTTGGCACAGCAACAAACTATTGTTTTAACGAATCCATTTCCACATGGGAAAAATTTAACTCAAGCCTCTTCAAATGCAGATGGGGGCAGTCAAGGACCCCCTTCATCATCTAGTAATCCATCGACCTTGAATGTTTATATGTTAAAAGTTGATGCTCAAATAGAAACTAGGGCACATGATTACAGAATGACAAGAACTTCTGAGAAGGGTAAAGAAGATGAAAACCCACCTGTTCCTTTCTAGATCGAGAAGATGTTGGGAGAAACAATGACACACATCTCGAAAGGTGTGTTCAATAAAGCTTCCCACAATCCAAATGTGAGGGCTGCCCATAACTACTCTGTGGTGGAGGATTTGTCACAAACCCCTTACACAATGTCTGCTCTGGAGGTCCTCCAGAGATGCACTTCCCAGAGAAAGGCTTTGTTATCTTCCTTAGGATCTGCTGAGACCTATAATCCGAGAATGATCATGCTTGATACGACCGAATTAAAACCCCGTCTCCCCTACCACGTGGTGTTTCATATAGTAGTGGCTTATACCATGAAATTTTTTACCTGGAACATTTTCTGCACAGTGGTTGATGAGGGTGCCTTGACATGCGTGATGTCAGTGTCATGTTGGAAGGCCATTGGCTAGCCCGTTTTGTCTCCGTCACCTACTCTTCTTACCGCTTTTGACGGATGTTCGTTCTGACTACATGGAATTATCCCTTCTTTCCCCATGCAGTTAGGAGTGAAGACCATGTGTGTCAAGGTTGAAGTGGTCGATGCACCTCTCGACCACAATATCTTGTTAGGAAGGAGTTGGAACTATGCTTTGCATGCAGTGGTCATGACAGTTTTATGGGTCTTGTTGTTTCCACACTAGGGTCGGATCATGTCCATTGATCAATTATCCTTCTCCTGTCCCGACCCTTCATCGAGGGCATCAACGGTCCCGATGATTGATAACCCTCATCCCAGTGTCATAAACGTAGGGGTTGGTTTGTGCCCACCTTTGGTTGGTACTTTCAATTACCCGCCTCCAACTAGCCTAGGGCCGAAGTTTTTCAAGTGTCATCATTTTGTACGACTTACTTTAATGATCCATGGAATCTTCCTTCCCCATCATCCAAAATGGAAGGGACAAGGCATCATGGCATGGTCATGCCCTTGTCTGTGGAAAAAGTTTCATACTCTATAGTCCAACAAGCTTCCGTCGACCCCGATCTGGCTCCCGCACAAGAGTTAGATCTAGTTCTCGACCCTATTTGGGCTCAAGGTTCCCTTGCCGATACTGATTCCTTATAATTAGTATTTCCCTCGGATGAGGTGATTATTGAGGCAATGACTAGTCTGGACAGACCCTGGGATGATCTCCATCATAGATCTTACTTTCTCCCAGAGTTAAGAAGAATTGAGGCAGGTGAATTCATGTTGACTATGAATAGAGATAGGTCTTGTCCTATTAGTTCTCTGTCTACGCATGCAGTTTATGCCAAGGGTAACATGGAAAGTATCGATAAAACAATTCAAATGGATACCTCTAGTCGTGGCGAGACAACAACTCTCTTTTTTTTTAACTAGATAATACCAAGGTTTGACGTCTCGAGGGAGATTGTCACTGACCATGGCAGTCACTTTCAGAATAAAATGATGTATGAGTTGTTAGCACAAGATTGGTTAAGGTGGAAAGTGTCAAGAATAAGCATTGACAACAATCTCACAAGTTTCCAAGAATCAAAATCACCCATGTATTTATGCTACCGAATTGCACGCAGACACACAGGCGGGCGCTACCTAAATTCTATCAAAAAATGAATTGTGCAGAGTTATTTTACCAGTTTTGAGTCACTAAATTGAAACTTGGATTATAAACAATTGAGAAGGTAGTTTTGAAAACTGGAGGAGAATTTTTATTCATAACATTCCAAATAAAAAAAACCTCTCTCAGTTTTTCAAAATGTGTTATGGTTTGAGAGATATTAGACATATAAGTGGCGCTACCAACTGTTTTACAACTACACTACCTAATTTCCTGTAGCGGTCACGGTTTTGATATTTTGTCTTGTTGGGAGGTTGTCACCTGTCAAGGAGGACTCGAATGGATTCTCAAGGATCAGTTAGATGTCAAGGAATACCTGCACCTACTATTTAGCTCCATCAAAGGCCTCATGCAATGAGGTGGAGACATTTTATTAATGACTTCCAACAAATTCCTGAAAATTAGCAGTTTGTTGGATTTTTGTCTCTTTGATTG
>JZKD02S0382147.1:63528-74701 GCA_000966675.3 Picea glauca
ATGGAGGAGATGGGATTCAACCTCCTTAGTTCATTTTGATGCTATTGTCTATTTAAAGAAGGAGAGAGCTCTTGGAGGAGGGGTTGGAGTGATAGGAAATAGACTGTTACTATTTTGTAAATTCCTAGACTCTGTATATCTGGATGGAGGATTCTTGTGTAGTCAAAGATCAGCTTGTGCTCCTCTCTTTGTCCATTCTCTTTGTATTCTTTCTCTAATGGAATATTGATTGATAAAGGATTTATCAACATCTTTGTTAACAGAGTTATGCAGTGGATGATTTACTGCGTATTTTGTGAAGCATCTCTTCTTGGATCAAATCTTTATTTCTTGATTAGAAGGATTACAATTAATGAAATTTCAGCCATATGAATGTGTCAATCAATCCTGGTGTGAAATTGACTGTTCATAGTGATGTCTTCCTGCATTTTCTTCTATTCATATTTCAAATATGTGCTGGTTGGAGATTATGATAGCCCTTTTTGTTGGAATATAGTCTTTGGAATTGTGTGCATTAGATCAAGCTTTGAACCTTATCAGTTTGATCCCTTTTTTAAAATATAATCACTCATCCAACTCTAAACATTTTGATGGGTACCAGGCTTACACTTACAACAGTCTAAGTGTGTTTCTCAGTGCTAACATTTTTGGCATCGTTGTCAGGGAGGCGATTTGAGGATGTTGAATATGTCCCTGGGTAGAACGACAAGTATAGTTTCAACTTTAGATGGTAGACTGAAGTTGGGCACCTAGAGGACTGCATATTTTCTACTTGGCGACTCCATGAAGATGAACCTATTAGAAGACTCCACTATGGGAACAAGCTTGGATAGAAATGGAAGGCAAAGTCAAGTTCATGTATCAAGTTATGAATTTCTTTCTCGAACTTGTGCTCTTTGTCCTGCATTCTTTCTTGAATTTTCTTGCACACATTAGCAAAATCATAATCTTCTTTGTATACTCTAAAGACCACTAACCTGCTCTTGCATATTCCTTTTTCAAACAAGTATATTTACCTCCTTCCCATGTCATTGGTGTTAAGGATATCCATCCACTTCAAACACCTGAAGAAGATGAGGTTCATATACAATTTTTTAATCAGTCTGAACCTTATGATTCTCTCCCTTCTATAGATTTCAAAAATGATTTATTACCTACTACCATTCCCTCAGCTGTTAATAGCCAGCCTATTGAAATTCAACATGCACCAAATGATTATTGTCCCTTTGTAAATAATAAAACTAATTCAGTTTAGGCTGCCATATCCTTTGACATTTACCAACAACCTTCTAGTGTTCAACAACCCACTAACTTCCAGTTTAAGATTAGGGAAAATATATTTGGACCTCTAAAGCTGCCATCCTTTCTTCATCCTTACCCTCCCAGATTTGTAGACTACCTACCAAATTTTGCTGTAAAAGATAACACTGCTGGAGAAGAGCATATGTTAGCCTTTCAAGACTTCATCGACAATCTAGAAATCTTGTAGGAATATATTGTCATGAGGATTTTCTCTAAATATTTGATTGGAGATGCTGCCTTGTGGTTCAAGAATATGGAAGTTACCTCCATTGGTTCATGGTATGAACTATATGAAACCTTTTTAAAATACTAGGGAAAGAGAAAATCATTTGATCATTACTTGCATGAGTTCACTGCTATGAGAAGAGAGGATAATGAAGCTTTGTTCGTCTTTAATAGAAGGTTCTACAACATTTATCCTGACATGCCCTTGGAGATATGACCTACAGAGACTACTTCCATGGTGTTCTAGGTTATGGCTCAGTACCCAAAACTTTCCCTTCTCCTGAGAGAAAGAAAGTCTTCATCCTTAAAAATATTATTTGAAGATGCTTAAGAAGTTGAGGAGAACATCCGTGCTTCCAGGGGGATCTAAGAGCAGGTTTTCTTTGAAAATATGCATGCATATGAGCAAGAGGATTGTTAGTATATTTTAGATTTGCAGCAAGAGGATAGTGAGTATGAATTAGATCTGGATCAGCAGCAAGGATGTAAGTATGACTCACATTTGGAATCAAATTCTTCAATATTTGCAGATTTTTCTATGGACAAGGATGCATGTCTAGTTTATGATCAATTTTCAAAGAATGTTGAACATATTATAATTGATGATTGCATAGATAGCTATATGTTCTTGGATGATCATAATTATCAGTGTGATTTAAACCCGATTATACCACTATCTTGTGATCATCATGCTTAAAACAAAGATACTTCAATTGTTGATGATCAAAATATGATCTCAAGGGAACCAGAAGGTTGTTTGTTTTCAAGCAAAGAGGAATGTATGTATGAGTAGTTGTATTTTCTTAATCAGAAATTTTCCAACCATGGTCTCGAGGATCCAATTGGAGCTTATATGGAGTCATATGTTTCAGATTTTCTGAAGATTCCAGTTTTCATTACTTCACAGGTATTCATGGGTAAACATGTTTCTCTGAAAGAATTCATATCTTTGTTTTCAGACCTCTGTTATTCTCTATTGATCAGTGGTATGGATGGAATTCCTTCAGTCATGAAGTTTCTTGAATGGTTACTGTGGAAATTTTCTTTTACTTGAGAAAGCTGTTGATCTGGTTAGGATAGGGTAGCATAGGTAATAAACTCACTTCCTAAGCATTTAATTTCCTTTAGTTTCTAGCGAGTCTTTCATTTTCTTGAATAAGTGACAGTTTTTGAAAGTATTTATAGGTTGGTTGCAGAGATGACTCCATACCCCAATAGATAAGGAAACTAGAACTACAAGAGTTCTTAGAGCCTCACAGGGAGGACGATATCCCCCATGGAGCCTATGTTAGCACAAGATTGGTTAAGGTGCAAAGTGTCAAGAAAAAGCATTGACAACACTCTCACAAGGTTCCAAGAATCAAAATCACCCACAGATTTATGCTACAGAATTTCATGCAAACACATAGGCGGATGCTACCTAAATTCTGGAAGAAAACGAATTGTGCAGAGTTATTTTACCAGGTTTGAGTCACTAACTTGAAACTTGGATTATGAACAACTGAGAAGGTATTTTTGAAAACGGGAGGAGGTTTTTATTCATAACATTCCCAATAAGAAAAACTCTCTCAGTTATTCAAAATGTGTTATGGTTTGAGAGATATTAGACACATAAGTGGTGCTACCAACTATTTTACAGCGGAGCTACCTAATTTCCTGTAGCGGTCACGATTTCGATATTCATCTTGTTGGGAGGTTTCCATATGTCAAGGAGGATTTGAATGGATTCTCAAGGATTAATTATATGTCAAGGGACACCTGCACATAAGATTTATCTCCATCAAAGGCTTCATGCAATGAGGTGGGGAAATTTTATTAATGACTTCCAACAAATTCCTGAAAATTAGCAGTTTGTTGGATTTTTGTCTCTTTGATTGTTGCCACCTATATCCAAGGATTAGAATCCAATGGAGGAGATGGGATTCGACCTCTTTAGTTCATTTGGATTCTATTGTCTATTTAAATAAGGAGAGAGCTCTTGGAGGAGGGGTTGGAGTGATAGGAAAAAGACTGTTACTATTTTGTAAATTCCCAGACTCTGTATATCTGGATGGAGGATTCTTGTGGAGTCAAAGATCAACTTGTGCTCTTCTCTTTGTATTCTTTCTCTAATGGAATATTGATAGATAAAGGATTTATCAACATATTTGTTAACATAGTTATGTAGTGGATGATTTATTGTGTATTTTGTGAAGCATCTCTTCTTGGAGCAAATCTTTATTTCTTGATTAGAAGGATTCTAATTAATGAAATTTCATCCATATGAATGTGTCAATCAAGCCTGATGTGAAATTGAATGTTCATTTTATTCTATTCATATTTCAAATATGTGCTGGTTGGAGATTATGATAGCCCTTTTTGCGGGAATATAGTCTTTGGAATTTTGTGCATTAGATCAGGCTTTGAACCTTATCAGTTTGATCCCTTTTTTTAAATATAATCACTCATCCAACTCTAAACATTCTGATGGGTACTGAGCTTAAACTTACATCAGTCTAAGTGTGATTCTCAGTGCTAACATGAGTTAACGTCAAAGATTGAGTTGAGGCAAGAGCATTCATCACCCTACTACCCACAAGCGAATGGTCAGGTGGAAGCTGTGAATAAATCTCTCAAGACTATTCTATAATCAACGATCAATTCTGCCAATTAAAATTGGTATTTGATGTTGTACTCGGCATTATGGGCCTACCAAATGTCTGTTAAGAATGCAACTAGTTTCTCACCTTTTCAACTCATTTATGGGCTAGAAGTAGTCTTTCCTATAGAGTGTCAGATCCTGTATCTAAAGTTGGAAGTACAGTTATTGCCAGACACTTCACCGCTTGAAGAGCGTTTATTATATCTCGAGCATATTGATGAGCAGCATCGAGATGCATCCTTAGCTAACAAGGCTCACAAACAAAGAGTCAAGTGTCACTATGATCAGTCTATTCATCCTCGGATTTTTTTCGAAGGAGATCTTGTCCTGATCTATGACTAATATAAGGATACCCTGGGGGCAGGCAAGTTCAAACCCATGTGGCTCAGACCTTTCATCGTGAAGGAGGTACTAAAGAAGGGTGCTTATCGTTTGGTAGAATTTGAGGGAAATGCTTTGGCAGAGCCTAGAAATGGGTTGTACCTCAAGAAGTATTACTCGTAGGTGGGTCGCCTTGGGTGACTTCTTGTACATATGTATAGTTCTTATACAGTTTAGTTTTTTGTCTTTTGGTTTTATGGACGTGTAGTTTTTGATGTCATCTTTTTCACTGTGGAAGATGTCAAGTGAATCAAAGGTGTTTGTTGGGTTTGCGGGTGACGCTATCCGACACACTCAGAGGCTTGCTTCTGCAACTTGGGTGATCTTCATACCTCAGGGCCAGTTGCTATCATTTGGAGGTATATGTTTAGGCGACACCACAAATAATGTCACCAAATACAGCATAATATTAGAGTTTCTTCATGATTCTTTGTGACATGGTATCTCTCACCTCCGGGTCTACTTAGATGCTTAGCTGGTTGTGTCCCAGTTAAATGGAGTTTACCGTGTTTATGATCCTACTCTACATCGATGGTTCCTTAGGGTATGTCTCTTAGAACGAAGCTTTGATTACATTACGTATATCCATGTTCCTAGGAGATTGAATTAGATCACATATACTCTAGCTAATCATGTATTAGATTGGCATATTGCACACACGTAAGAAAAAGCACACACATACACATGTAAATACATTTGTAAATAAATGTAATCCATAAGACATAAAAAGATGTAAATACGCATATATATATCAAAAGTCTCAGGGTACATAGGTGGGCGCAAGTGCATAAAAAATATGTCCAGTATATGTCACGGGGCTTATTCCCTCAAAAATATACAAAACGTGCCCTCGACACTTAAGTGCTCCATCCTAAGCTAAGGGTGGGGCCTGTTGGCCCTGCCATAGTGAACCACGACGTTTTCCAAACGCCGGAAGAGTTGGACCCAGGTCCGTGGCACCCCAACTACATGAGGTTGCATCGATGGTAGCAGATCCTTGATCTCTTCCATAGGAACTGCGCGAGTGAGCGCGGTGAGGTTCCACTCCACCCGTCTCAAAAATCTTTCAGCCTCTCCGGCTAGAGGTCCCCTTGTTGCCACTGCTAGTTTGGCGGTCGTAGCTGGTCCTACCTCTAGTCGAGGATGCCGCATGGTCCTTGAGAATTCTGCTGGATGCAGTGGTCCCACATATGTACATAACATATACATAGTTGTCAGATACTATGGTATGCATAAAAAATGATATATATAAAGAAATAAAAATTAAATAACATTTAAAAAAAAATACCCATCTCTCCTCGTTATGCTTCGGGAGGTACGGGCATGTCAGGATCCCTAGAGAAGTTGATCCCGACACAGGGGTAGTCCTCTATAGCTGGAATTCGTCGAGACCACCAGTCGAAAAAAGCATCGTTGAAGGCCTCAATGGTCCTCCCTCCCCCCTGTCGAGGCAACAACGTCGCCCATATGCACACTGCTGGGAGAGAGGCCACGTGCCCCCGTACTGTCTCTTGCAAACTGATACTGGGTACCCTCTTGAAGAAAAAGGAACATAGAACAATCCCTAACCCAAAGTTTTTGTTATTCCGCACACGACACTCTGTCAGTTGTCTCTTCATGCAATCCAACATGGTTGTTTATAGACTTTTTTGTCATTTTTTGAACCCTTTTGTCATTTTTTCTGGCTTGAAAATCATTTAACATGGTCCTTGAGTTTCTCATTCGATGTTACAATACAGTTCACTTTTGGTTTGGAAAACCTTTTGGGAGATGGGTCACTTTTAAGGTCCTTTGGTAAAAAGTTGTTTTTCCAACTGTTTGCATTTAAGTTAGGATTCCACCTCCACTTTTGCATCTTGTTGTGTTTTCCTCTTTGCTATAGGATTGATCCCATCGAATTGTGACATAGAACTATCATTTTGCTGAAGAAGTGTCGTAATTTGGTGGTAGAGCCTACTTCTTCATGGATTCCCTAGGTAGATCCTGGTTGCATTTTGGTGTCCATGCTGTTTTTAATGACTTTAGGCTCGAGAGTCCTTCTTAGTATTGTCCTGATTATGAGTTTGAGCCTCATTTGCATGATTCATCATCACTCTTGACCTCATACTAAGGACTCCCCAAAAAAATATGAGTCTTCTTTAATCCCTTTTCAGACTCTATAAACATGAAAAGATTGTCGAGTGATCTTGTTGTCCTTCACGCTCGCCAAACTAAAACTTGAAGGCACGTCTATCCGGTGGTAGTTTACCCATTTTTCGGTCCGAACGGTCAAATTTACGAACAAAGGTATACTCTAGGAACTTTGGTTCACTAGAAGAGTATTCTCAGGTATAAGTTTAACCCTTTTTCAGGCCTGAGGGACTAAATTTACGAAAAAAGAACCCCCACGGAGTCCATAGTTAAGCTCTTTTCAAACTCTCTAAAAGTGAAAAGATTTTCGAGTGACCTTGTTTCTTCACACTCGTTACACTGGTCCAAAAGAACATTCCCTACGGAGTCCATAGTTAAGCTCTTTTCAGACTGCTTAAAGTGAAAATATCGTCGAGTGACCTTGTTCTTTCACACTCGTTAATTGGTTCAGAAAAACATCTATTGGTATTAGTTCACCCCTTTTTCTGGCCTGTAGATTAAGGAGGAAAGAGGTACACCTCGAGAGATTTATCTCGTCGCGAGAGTTCTCCTGAACATATTTCACTTTTTCGGGCTAAGGAGACTAAATCTAGAAAAAGGCAGCGAGTCCATAGTTAAGCTCTTTTCAGACTCCTTAAAATTGAAAAGATTGTCGAGTGATCTTGTCTTTGTCACACTCGTTAAAATGGTTTTGAATAGACATCATTTCAGTGCTAGTTTACCCCTTTTTGGAACCGACTAGACTACCTTCGAAAAAGGTACTCCAGTGGAGACTTCTTTAGTGCTTTTTCAGACTCTCTAAAAACGAAAAACCACTGAGATTACCTTCTTTGGGCTCGTTAAAATCACATTGAAGGGAGTTATCATTGTGTCCTGTTAATCACATTTTCATTCCTGCGTTTTGGCCTAATGTCAGCTCCATGTTGCTCTCAAATGAACCTTTGAAGCATGTCGTATATGCAAGCCTTGTAGCACTTTGCCTCTGCGTCTTGACACCTTGACCCATGGAGGAATTTTCCCGAGCGTCCTTTTCCTGCACATGTCTCCTTGCTCTGATCATTAGTGTGTTCCTTGTGCTTGGAACTAGTATGTTTGCGACACTCGTTCCTCCTTTGTAACGTAGCATTCTTTTATTCTTTTTCAAGCTTTCCAAAATTATTAAAAAAGACAAAAAATTCAAATATACCCCAAAAAGAGGATGGGAAAAGTATTTTCTTTTTATGGCAGCACAATGAGTCACCCTTGGACGAAGCACATCCTTCTGTTTGTTCGTCAAGCTCTGGGATTTAATATGACCTTAGGACGTTGTTCTCATTACATAGATCTGTGTCCTCCTCCATTTGGTTATTCTTCCAAACACATGGAGAGTTTATGTTTCCTCCTGCATCGTGAACTTATGTCAATGTCATGCTGCCTGAGTCTAATCATTTTTCATGCTATTGTCCAAGGGATGTTTTTACTCAACCCGAGTTGGCCCTTCTACATTTTGTCTCTTTCCCTCATGCCTGGCCATCCCGAAAGTCCAATCAAGTCTTTGCTTGAAATCACTGAAGTTCTCTGCCTGATCACTGAGATCCTCTTGTCTATTCCCCAAAGAGTCGTCAAAGACCTCTGGGTAGTGAAGTTTTACAATCACATTACACTCCTACCTGAGATATGAAGATCTTGAAGTTGTTTCTCGAGCTCTGAAGGCCTCATCTCCAACCATCAGGCGTCATTCGCTTCTTGAAGATGGATAATATACATGTATATCTTTCGATTTTGAGATGTATATCTTTTGTGTATTGCTCACATCTACACTTTATATAGTAATATGACATGGATCTGCAGTGTATTTGATTGATATCCATGATTTTATTTCATCCCGAGCATGGGTATGCCCGCCTCGGTGAGACAATTGTTATTTTGCAGATGGCACCTCCCGAACTCTGGTCTTGGGCTCACTCGCTTTGTACATTGGTAAATATTTGTAATGTATTTCGGCCATCAAATGCTCTTCTAACCTCACACATTAGGGGCCATCTGTTATAACCCTAAATTTCACCATACATGCATACCTGACATCAGGCCATCTTACTTTTGATTTTATCACTGAAAGCTCTTCCTAAAAAACACATTTTTTGAAGATGTATGCACCCTGCACCATTACTGCCCATGTATGTATGCTTGTTGCACCACTACAGCTCGCATACATATGCTAGTTGCACCGTTATAGCCCATGTATACCCACAAAAGTTGCAAAAAATAAAAAGTTGCAAGGGGATACGGGCTTTTGGGTAGTTTCCTAACCAATTGATCGCCCATAGCCCATCACCCAACCAAATAACTATCTTTTTGTCATATAAAAGAAGGTGTTGGGGTCCCATTCCTAGAGGGAGCATGAAAGTAGAGAAACTCTGCCTATTTCATAATTCCCCCTTGCCCCAATAATTTGCAGCCACATTGTGAGTTTTGAGCCATAATTCCTTATTCTAGCCTTTTTTCTCCATTACTAGCCAAATCCATTTCCTAGAGAGAGCTGAAGAGGAGAAAGATATGTGGAAGCAGTTGGAGCTTGGTGAAGAGGAGCCCAGGACTGGGTTTGAGGAGCAGTTGCCGATCTCATTTTGTAAGTGACTTTGTGAGATTAATATAAAGAAGTACTTTTTCCATCCCGCCATATGATGTGTTCAATCTTTATGTTTAATTTACATTTTATTATGACATATAACCCACTAATTCATATATAGAATACATTCTCGTAATTTCTTGTTTGTCTTTTGGTGAATGCAGGTCAGCCTTGGGAGGAGATTTGCAGTCGAGGAACAACCAAATGCAAAGGGATCGACACCGAACACAGAGTTTAAGGTAAGACTACCGGATCCCTATACTTTGTACTTTATGCATGAATGTGGGGTATTGTCAGGATAGTTGTTAAAAGTAGGAGACTTTAGACGGTTAGCTTTGCCTACACTTTAGAAGCCCAGTGTAGACCGTAGGGGGGTTTTCCCACTACAGCAAGTGCAAAGATTTCATAATCAATAAAAGTAAATTCAAGATCTTCATAGTAGATTTACTATTAAAATTTTATAGGCTCAATATAATATATATATCTAGTATCAAGATAGTTAAGTTTACAATATATCGTTTACTTTAGGTGGGTAAGATCTCAATATCTAACAAAGAGTTGTCAACTGAAATTTCCGAATTAGAAATACATATCAAGTTTAAGAAATCGCATTCTAAAAAAACTTCCTTCTCTACTCAAACGACGACTAAAGTTTTCTTAACTGGTCGGGAATAAGAGTCTTATTTTCCAGATTGTAGATAATATAAATCGAGACACTTGAAGGTAGGGAAAGCTTTGCAAAAAGGTACTAAGATGACCATTCCAAAACTTGAACAATGGAAGGACCTACTCATCTCTGGCAAGGTTCTATCAGTATTCTTGGTAGATATAACTAAATTAAATATTTTAGAATCCTAAAATAAAACATTCAATCGATAAAACCTCTTAAAAGAAAAAGGAAAAAAAAATTTCTTTTTTTTAAATAAGAAAGCAAGATTTAAATTATTAAACAATCGTGAGACACATCAATCGATAATCTTGAGGAATGAATCCATTGGATTAGACCCAAGGCATCTAGTTTAATCTTGTTATTACGCATTCAAGGTAGGGAGATTATAATCTCAATGATTCTTCTATGGTACATACCTTATCCTTACACCAATTATCTTATAGTTTAAATGTACAAATTACTAAATTTGTTTCTTACTATGCCCATCCCTCGTTCATTTGACAACAGAGAGACTTCCTATCAAGACAGGGTTAAACACTATGGTCATCTAACAAGCAACTTCCTCCTAAGATTTTGGGTGTAACTCATAGTTAAAATAAAAATTAGTTTGCCCACCAAGTAGTTAATGATCCCAAGATAACGCTGGCCAGCGTGATGATTCTATAACATCCAATCATTCAATTCCAAGAAGTTTAAGATCTGCAGTAAATTAATTCTTTTCATAACACAAGTACTCTTAGAGAATCCAACTAAATTTAAATTTGGTTTTTGAACATCCTGGCCGCGACCATAGTATTGCACTTTTTAAAAATTGAAATTTGCATTGCATCGTCAATACAATATTAAATTCACAGTGTTGAGTATTTAATCAACATCACCCATGAAATTAAATTCGGAAATTTAGAAACAATTTATCGTGGCCTCAATAGGTAATACATTCTAGAGTGGAAATGAATTTACAAGACCATATGATTTCCAAAATGCAGGCAAAAGTTACAGTGACCCAACAAAAATTCCATCCTTCAGTTTTCCTAAATAAATGGACAGAGCTCAATGAAAAATCTGTTGGTTGTGGAGCCTAATTATCTTCCTGATTCAGAGGTCTTTTCTTTCAGCCATGTTTATACCCCATGAAGTATTTACACCCCAGAAGTATGTACACTCTTCCACGCGAGGGAGTGCAGAGGGGGGGTACCCCCTCTGCGGGGTCCGGGGG
>JZKD02S0382147.1:104563-139189 GCA_000966675.3 Picea glauca
TTAAAACATTGTGTATCACTCTACATTAACTCTTATTTGTTGTGTACAATTTTGTTCCAGGTTAATATATATTATAATTTAAAATCTTATTTGTTGTGTACAATTTTGTTCCATGTTAATATATATTATAATTTAAAAAATTAATTAATTAAACTAATATTATTTATTTAATTGTTCTATTTTTATAAATAAAATGAAAATATTTAATTTAAAAAATATTAATATATTTAATTTTATTAAGAATCAATTCATATAATATTATGCATTAAAAACATCAATCCATGACATCATTGCAATATGTTATAACATATTGCATGCAATATGGCATTCAAAAATATTATTCCGTGACATCAATATCCATGATGAATGGCATTCAAAAATATTATTCCGTGACATCAATATCCATAACTTCATCATGTAATAGTATTGGGATTATTAATTGTTTTTATTTATTTGTGAGTGTGAAAATCACATGAGAGACAAAATTTTATTCTATTTTTTGGTAACCGAAGTATTGGGAAAATTGGAGGGAAAAATTATATATAACAGTTTTTTTAATAGTTGTTTAACACAACACTTAAATAATTTAAATAGGTTATAAATTGTATTTTTTTTTTAAATATTTTAATAATTATTTTTTATTTGAAATTTAATAAAAAAAATTATTAAAAATAATCGGAATTAAAAATATTGATTTTTAAAATTATATAATTTAAATGTAATAGAGTATACAAGTTGTTATGATTGTAATATTAATTAGTAATAATCATTTTATAAAAGTGGTTGATATATCTTGATTTTTATTATTTTCCATTTTTTCAAATTAATGGTTTGGATGGACTTATATCAACTACTTTTATAAAATGGTTGTTGCTAGTATTATGAAAATGCAAATATGACATATATGGCTTGGAATGAAAATGATGAATCAATAAAAGAGAGCATAGACCACACCAAAAATAGTTACGTTCAAAAAAATAAAACCATGCCAACTAAACCATGTAGAAAAAATAAACTAGGCTAAATAAACCATACATAAGAAAGGTCGCAACAATATACCATGCCATGCAGAAAAAAGGTCGTCAAATATAAGAGAATGGTCGAATTAAAATAATTAAAAGGAACGAACAATGGAATTAAAGGGGCCTTTCTTATATTTAACACCTTTTTTGCGTGATTTATTTTTTCTTTGAAGGGCCGAATTAAAGAACAGACATGGAACAAACATTTACACGCTCAAGAAGTGTTATAAAATGTCAATGCATTGAAAATCTAATGCACATATAAATTTGAATTATAAAGTCTAAATGCACTGAAAAGCACAACGATTATAAAGAAAACACATATCAATATTCAAATAATAAATATATTCGTACCTAAATGCTTGAATGGAATGGAACTGAACTTTTGCAGCCTTTGTAAGCAACAATTCTTGATCAACCTCCTCTCTTGATGCACAATAGCAGTTTCATATTAATCTCCTCATGACTTTTCTTCCATATTTGTTCGCACACCTCCTTCATGTCAGGTCTCCGCACAATTCATTTGTTCACTCCTTGTTTTACAGGTCAATTAAATGTAAGAACTGAAAAGTATTTTTTGTGCTCCTTGTTTCACATGTTAAGTAGGTTTGATAGTGTAACTACAAGTCATGTCTCAAAAGTAACAGGGGGCCAAATTAGGGCCAAATTATTTCATATTTTAAGTAAAAATTTAAAGCTTCTTATTTCCACTCCTCGTCATGTCAGGTTGCCAGGTTGTGAAATGTAGCCATAGGCGAGGTGTAAAAAAAAATAGAAAACATAATAGTAAAAATGAAGAATTATTTTTTGTCCACTAACCATTCATGTCAATTTATTTCAAAATGTTAAAAGCTAAGTAATCTTGGTTGTATTTGTATAAGTATATTTCATGGCTTAGTAATTTCTTAATCCTAAAAAGTAAATGTCCAAAAGTAAATAGGTTAATGGATGCATTTATAAATGCAATGAAGTTATGAACATTAAATCTCATTCATTGATTTGAGTGTACCATGAAGAATATGCCAACATCTTTAATTGTTTTTTCTTGGCTAAGAGTTATCTTCCTGAGATGTAAGGAAGCATGTTAACAACCTAAGATCCAAAGGAATTTCGGGCCACCATGAAGTGTACCCCACTTCCTTGGCCACTCTAGATGAGGGGGAGCTCCTTAATTAGTATTGTAGTTAGTGTTGTAGTTAGTTTCAAATATTTCTATTGTAGAGAGTAGTTCGCTTTAACACTTTCCGTTGCAAGCATTTAGTGCGCTTTTACCCATTACTATTGTAAGCATTTAGTTAGTTGTTGAAAATTATATTGTAATCAACTAATAATGAGAAGGAAAAAGTAGCATTGCTTATAGAAGGCACTCCTCTCACTTAAGAAAATGTGATGGTTATTTTCTGTTCTAATTCTGCTTCTCCATTTTCATGTATATTCCATTTTCTCTGCTTCGCGCTATCTAATTTATGTTATTCATTGAGCATTTTAGTTTTCTATATAGTTTCATATCTAAATTGCACATCAATTGGCATCAGATCCTGAATCCAAGTCAACTTCTGCTCACCCACGAAAGTCAAAAAAGAGGCCATCCAACATTTTTTTTCTCAGAATCAATCGTCCTGCTTAGGACTTCCAGTGCACCCACCTCAAGGATTCTATCAAGTTCATTTTTCACCATTATCCACATGCCCCCTTCAGGTACCAGGTGCCTTCTCAAGGCCTTCAGGAGTTCAATGATTCTCAATGCAATATCCAGTGACAGATTGGCATCTATGGTGAATGAAAATTATTTTGTCATGAAGAGAGTTGTCTACAGAGGATTCCACATCCACTGCCACAACTCTAATTCAGGATTTAACGATGGCTCTCTAGGAGCTGCTCCATGTATAATAGCGCAGAGATCCAACACCCATGAAACTCGATACTCCCTTCCAATTACCAAAATTTGCGAGCCAAATGAATGGTGAGAATGTCGACAATTAGCTTCACATTCTTTCCAAATACTTTTGTACATGTTTGGAGATGACATAAAACATGAAGCTTCAAATCATCGGTTTGCAACTCGAGGCAATTGAAGAGACATGGTAGGACACTCAGCCAGAGAATTCTTCATGGGTCAAAGACATAGGCATCCCAGTCAAGACACAAACACCACAATTTACGACGTGGGTGGGATTTTTCCAGGCACTTAGAGACCGCTTCTATCCCCCGAGATATTGACAGAACCTCCTTCCCAAATGGTTGCAACTCTGACAACTTGCCCATCAATTAGTATAGAGCTATGTATAGATTTCTTTTGCAAGTTGTGTATCCATCTACACATTTCAGATTCATAAGAGGTATTAACTGTCAAATTTAATTATAGTTTATTAACAATTTTTTGTCGTGAAGTCGATTTGCTTGAGTCTCCTTCCTTGGACAAGGCCTTTCTTTAGACCTTGGTTGTGGAGCATAAAGTGGCTCCTCAATTCCTCTCTCCCCCAACCCGATATTGTACTTCTACTGTTAGTAGTTCACATATTGAGCATTCCCTAGTTTCCCCTGCTTCCCCATCCACACCCTTCCTCATCCACACCAAAAAATGCGCCCTAATGTACCTTTCATAAGAACAACTTGTATGCATATGAAGATTGTTGGGCACTAAAGAACATTCACACCAACCAGACTCTATTTGCAAAGGTCACTCAACGTGATTCCCCTGCCCATCCTGAAGAGTCTCTCTCAACATTCCTATCGAAGTGGACCCTTCTAAGATCCTAATGACCACTAATGAACTCGAAATCTCTAATATTCCCTTGTTTACACATAATTATCATATTAAGCATGAGTTTTCTACTCTCATCTTGGACAACAGAAGCCAAGAGAACCACATGGCTCAAAAATTGGTCACACACCTGAACCTCCCCAACACTCCACACCCAGACCCATACTAGCTTGACTCGGTACAAAAGGAAGGCCATCATCTCATTGTCTCCCAGTGTTGTTCGATTACCTTTGTGATTGGACCTTTCCAGGATATCGTTGTGTCTGATGTCTCTCCTCTTGATTGTGCTAATTTGTTACTTGACATTCCCTACCAACAGGCCCGACACGCTATCTATCATGCTAAATCTCATCAATACCACTTGCAATATGAGGGGCACACCTATGTTCTTACTTCTTCTTCTCTTAAATCCACCCAGCCTATTACTGACCACGCAATCGTTAATCAAGTCAGTCTGAACCAATGCATCTCTTTGTGCTTGGTTCACCCAATTAACCCAGACAACTGGAATAACCATGTACCTCCTACCATGGATGCCCCACTCCAAGAATTTGCAGATATCTTCACACAACCCATAGAACTACCCCCGTCTCACTCTATTGAGCTCACATTTGATCTAATTCCTGGTGCTTCTTGATGCAGAACCCTTGCCCTCGGGCCGATATCCGCGCAGGATCTTCTCTAAACCACGCCAAGAGTTAATGAAACCCTTTGTTTAAGTCCACAAAGGATTTTCGGTTTCGCGACTTGAGAGAACAACTGATGGCCGTTCCTCTCCCTCTATAATTCCCCAACTCCGAAATTTCACCTTTTACGAGATCGACGACTGTGAGCCTCCCCTGATCCAACGATCTAGATCTTTCAGGGTTCGCGAACCGGGAGTTCACAACTCTCTACTCCAAAATCACTTGTCTCTCCAATCCCTGAATTCACGATCTGCGAATTCGCACGAGGTCCCACGAATTTCATTGGATTGGATCCAACGACCACTATCTCTCTCGAGATTATGGGTGTTGAAAAGGCACTTGCCTTAACCCTCTCACTTCCTTGCAATATCCAACGGCTCATGGGTTTTCGGCGCCTCTCCACGAAGTGTTTCCACCATTTGTTTCTGCACTTGATAATCCCTTTTGCGATTCGGGGATTAGAATGTCCAAAGATTTTAGCTTGCACTCCAAACTTGTGACCCCCAAATTTGTGAAATGATCTAACGACTCAAACCGACCACGATCAACGATCCACGTTGACTCTTGGTATCAGGGTGGTGGGTTCATCCAACTACTAACCCCCTTACAACTCCGCTAGATCCTACGGTCCTCGCAATTTCGCGAGTTCTCCATGGAGAGTTCTGACCACCCGATTCACTGCTCAATGACTTCTGTCCAAACGACTCGGTATTCTCCTTCCTGAACTTGTCTTTTGCAAGACAAGTTCAACCTTCGTCTCCATTTGATCACTTCAAAGGTTAAATCCCTCCTGAGCTTCCGCTTGTAAAATCCAGCTTCCAAAAGGATCCCTGCACACACTCCTTGCGGAAAAATTTCAAATAACCTTTGGTTATTTGAGTCTTCGACCCTATGCACTCTTTGCAATAGTAGTCTCTCAATCTTCCTCCTGGATTTGTAAAATCCAAGACTTCCCTTAGCCTACGCACACCTTGCACGACTCTTGCGTCCATAAAATGCAACCTTGAATCTCTTCTGAGAGTTGAGATGAAACTCAGACTCTAGTCGACACACTCCTTGCGGACCCTCCACTGCACTCTTTGCATGAGTTCTCAGAAAGAGAAACAATTGAAACTCATTCTTCCCTTACCCAGAATTCAAACATTCAACTGAGAATTCCAGAACTTGCAAACATACATAGTATTGAAAGAAATGCATACAGAGAATGCAAACAAGCCTGCAACATACCATAAAAAACACATAGATTGGAATCAAAGGTTTCTTCTATTAGTTCCAGTGCTCCTGTACATGGTAAATATCAACAACTAAAATTCATAAAATTCTTTGTTCTCCTCTGCAGCTCTACAACTTACTAATTCTGAATAATAATACAATGGTACAAGGGTGAGGGTGTCTATCATCCATTTTCCCTCCTTCACTCCTAAACTATCTAATCTAACATTCATATCTACCTACTTGCATTAAACAAACATAAATGTCTATTACACCCGACGGATAGGGACATACGCTCCAAAATCAAATTGGATCTGCAGATATAAATGCAACTGCACTTTTCTCCTATCTATTACATTAATGCTTCAGATTTCAAAACTCAAAACATTTTTCACAAAAAAACATGTCATATTTGCATCTACGTGTCCAACTGTCCCTTTGGCTAGGCGCGTGCTTTGGCTTTCCATGATGTTCCTACATCATACTTCCTCGCTTGAAAATTTTCATGAAATCCTGTTCGTGAGTTCCTTCAGTGTTCATCCATGCTTTTTAATTGTTGTTTCATCCTCCCAACTGGCATCTTCAACTGGATGTCCTTTCCATTTGACCAAGTATTCAAAATACTCTTTTCTCCTGGTCTTTCTGCTAATCCTCTTGTCAATTATGCTTTCCATTTATGGCTTCTCAACTATCGGCATTTGTTTTTTCCATTTAATTTCTTTCGGTTCATCCTCTGCTCCTGCTCCTTCAGCTCTATAAGAGTACAAATCTGCAACATTGAATATCAGTGAGATTCCGACCCCATCGGGTAATTCAATCTCATATGCGTTTGCCCCGAATTTCCTTATGACTTTGCACGGTCCAATCTTCTTCATCTTCAGCTTGTTATGTGTTCCCCTTGGGAACCTCTCCTTCCTCAAATGCACAAGAATCAAATCACCAACTTCAAATTGAATTTCTTGCCTGTGTTGATCTGCTCTACGCTTGTATTCTTGGCTTGAATTCTGCAATCGCTCCTTGATTCGGCTGTGAAGCTCCTTCATCTCTTCCACAAAGTCCTCTACAATAGCACTCCTGAATTCAGCTTGTTCTGCATCTTTCAATTCATAAACTCCCCTTGGTTTCATTCCATATACAATTTGGAATGGACTCTGATCTGTGCTTCTATTGAGTGAATCATTGTAAGCGAATTCCGCTTGTGGCAGAATGTGATCCCATTGACTATGGTGTTCAGTCACTAAGCTCCTTAGAAAATCTCCCAATCTCTTGTTCACGACCTCTGTCTGTCCATCCATCTGAGGATGATATGCTGAGCTAAAAGACAAGTTTGTCCCTAGCTTCCTCCATAAGGTCCTCCAGAAATGTTCCACGAACTTGGTATCTCGATCATAAATGATACTCTTTGGTAAGCCGTGAAGTTTGACGACTTCCTTGAAAAACAGGTTCACAATATGAGTTGCGTCCCTGGTTTTCTGGCATGGTATGAAATGTGCCATCTTTGAAAATCTGTCGACTACCACAAAGATTGAATCATATCCCATTTGTGTCCTTGGTAGTCCCAATATAAAATCCATGCTCACTACGTCCCACGACTCTTCAGGTATGGGTAATGGTTGATATAATCCTGCGTTCTGCCTTTTCTCCTTCATGTGTTGGAAAATTATGCATCTATCCACGAATTTTTTAACATCTGTTCTCATCCCTGGCCAATAATATGAGTTATTCAACTTTGAGAACATCTTGTCATGAACTAAGTGTCCGGCCAATCCTCCGTTGTGCTTTTTCTTTAGCAGGTTCTCCCTCATGGAGCATTTCAGAATACATAGTTGATTGCCTATGAATAATAATCCATCCTGGATCATATACTCGGTCCATTGGCTTCTGTCCCTAAGAATTGGATTCTCAGATGCCTCATATGCTTCCTTAAAATATGGATCATCCCTTTACACTTCTTTGAGGTTATCAAAACCCAAAGTCTTGACTTTGAATTCTTACAGAAGCAACCATTTCTTGCTCAAAGCGTCAGCAACTTTGCTAGTAGTTCCTGAAATATGCTTAATCACAAAAGTAAAATTTTGCATGAATTCAACCCATTTAGCATGCTTTTGGTTCAACTTCTCCTGTCGAGTCACACATTTCAAAGCATGATTATCACTGTACAAAATGAACTCTTTGGGAACCAAATAGCGTCTCCATTTCTTCAGCGCTTGTATGACTGCGTAGAATTCTTTGTCATATGTGGAATACTTGATCTTTGTTTCATTTAGTTTTTCACTAAAATACGCGATCTCCCTGTTATCTTGGCTCAAGACCGCTCTAATTGCAAATCCACTCACGTCACACCTGACCTGGAATGTCTTGCTAAAATCTGGAAAAACCAAAATTGGTTGTTCAATTGTCTTCTTCTTCAGCAGGTTGAAACTCCTCTCCACTTCTTCTGTCCAGTGAAAAGATTTATGTCTTTTCTTCACCATGTCCATCATTGGTGCACTAATTCCACTAAAGTTTCGGATGAATTTTCTGTAGAAGCTAGCCAACCCATGGAAGCTTCGTACTTCAAACACACTCTTCGGTGATGGCCAATCCTTGATCGCCTTTATCTTTTCTGGATCCATTTTTAGTTCATTTGCAGAGATAAAAAAACCCAAATAAATGAGTTATGTTCTCATAAATGACAATTTCTTCATATTGATCAGCAACTTCTCTTGCTACAATCTTCTCATCACTACAGTTAGATGCTCTAAGTGCTCTGCTTCAGTTTTGTTGAAAATTAATATATCATCAAGATATATAATGACAAATTTCCCAATGAAATCCTTCAGGACTTCATTCATCAATCTCATGAAGGTGTTCGGTGCATTCGTCAAGACAAATGGCATGAAAATCCATTCATACAGCCCTTCATTCATCTTGAATGTTGTCTTCCATTCATCACCTTCTCTCATTCTAATTTGATGATATCCGCTTTTCAAATCAATCTTTGAAAAAAACTTGGCTCCACTCAAGCAATCCATCAAGTCGTCCATCCTTGGCAATGGGAATCTATACCTGATGGTAATTTTGTTGATTTCCCTTGAGTCTGTACACATTCTCCAACCACCTTCCTTTCTCGGGTTGAGCACTGTCGGTACAACTCATGGACTCAAGCTCTCCCAAATCAATCCTTTGTCCATTAAGTCTTGGACCTGTTTCTTAACTTCTTCATTTTCCTGTGGCATCAACCGATACACTGCTTTGTTCGACGGACTGGCTCCAGGTATAAGATCTATATGATGACTTATACTCCTGATAGGTGGCAACGAACAAGGTAGTTCGTCCACTACTATATCAACAAACTCTCCCAACAACTCCTGGATTTCTTCTCGTAAATCATTTATTCTCATATTGGTCAAAACAATTTTGGGCTTCCTGACCACAATAAATTGTGTGTCTTCCTTCATCTTAACATCATTAAGAAGTTCCTTCCTACTCATGAGAAGTACAATGTTGCTCATCTATGTTTTCACCTCTTTATCCTTAATCGACAGCAACATGTGCATCTTACCATTTTTCTCCACGGTGTACGTGTTCTTTCTCCCATCATGAACCATGTTTCTGTCATATTGCCATGGTCTACCCAACAATAGATGGAAAACATACATGGGAATAACATCACATAATATCTCATCTTTATATCCTCCTATTTTAAATCCGACTAAACATTGTTTAGTGACATTTACCTGATGTCCTTTTTGTAGCCACAAAACTTTGTATGGGCTTGGATGCGTAACAGTCTTCAGCTCTAGCTTTTCTACCATCTCTAGATATGAGATTATTTGTGCTACCGCTGTCCACTATGACCTTGCATACTCTATCCTTAGTTTTGCAGGTAGTCCTAAACATACTGTTTCTTTGGGATGGGTTCTCTGCCTCCTTCTCTGGCTTCAAGAAAACTTTTTGCATCATCAAAGGTCTTCCGCCCTCTACATATTCTGCCACAACATTCCTTCCTTGAGCTTTGGCAATGTGAGTTTCACCACCATCTTTCTTCCTATCAGGACACTCATAAGACTTATGTCTGATTTTTCCACAGACAAAGCATTTCACTTCACCTCCTCTGCCTCTTCCTCTTCCTCTGGCTCGAGGAAACATGTTTCTATCAACATACTGCCTTCCCTGTGAGCTTCCTCCTCTCTCAGGTTGAGTTTGAGGTTTCTTCTCCTCTTCCTTAGACTTTTGGGTTCTGTCTTGGGAAATTGCATTGCCTCTGCTTTGACTTCTACCTCGGCCTCTTTGACCTTGCTTTCGGCTCAGCTTCTCTTCAGCTTTCAGAGCCATCTGATAAGAATCTTCCACATTTTGAATGGTCATCATGCTCATCTCATCTTGAATTTTATATTGCAAACCATTCATGTACCTGGCAACTTTTTCATCATCGTTCTCCCGATGATCTCCTCTTATGTTTATCCTGTAGAATTCTTTAGTGTATTCTTTCACTGACATCAACTTCTGTCTCAAATTCTGCATTCTTCGAAACAGGGTGATTTGATAATCCCTGGGCATAAAATTGGCTTTCATTTTTGCAACCATTCTATCCCAAATTTTGATTTTTTGTTTTCCTTTGTAGCGTCTGTCAGCCTGCAATTCATCCCACCACAGCACTGCATGCCCTTTAAGTCTAGTAACGACACGTTTGAGTTTTTTGTCTTCTTCGACATCCTCATAGTTGAAGTATTTGTCTAGAGTTCTAATCCAGTCTAGAAGCTCTTCAACATCCAAGTTTCCTTCGTACATTGGAATGCCCATTTTTTCCCTAGCACCTACTCTTGCAACAACCCTGAACATGCATTCTTCTGCAACATCTTCGACTGCAACTTCTTCTCCTTCGTTTCCAGCTTCATTTTCACTTTTAGCTTCGCTGATATCCCCAACGTCAACTGTGCGCCTTTGTGTTGTCTCCATGGAATTAAGCCTGGCACGTAATTCACGCATTTCTCTTTCCACTACTGGATCGGGCATTTTCCTGTCTCTTCTTCTCGGCGACATGGCTGTAAAATTCCCCCTTCTTCTCTCTGCTACAGAAAGCAAAGAACTTGTTCTGCACTCTGATACCACAACTTATGTAGACCCTCGACCCTCAGGCTGAGATTCGTGTAGGATCTTCTCTAAACCACACCAAGAGTTAATGAAACCCTTTGTTTAAGTCCGCAAAGGATTTCGGGTTTCGCTACTTGACAGAACAACTGATGGCCATTCTTCTCCCTCTATGATTCCCCGACTACGAAATTTCACCTTTTACAAGATCGACGACTGTGAGCCTCCCTTGATCCGACGATCTATATCTTTCGGGGTTCGCGAACTGGAAGTTCACGACTCTCGACTCCAAAATCACTTGTCGCTCCAATTTCCGAATTCATGATCTACAAATTCGCACGAGATCCCATGAATTTCGTTGGATTGGATCCAACGAACACTATCTCTCCTAAGCTTATGGGTGTTGAAAAGGCAGTTTCCTTAACCCCCTCACTTCCTTGCAAGATCCAATGACTCACGGGTCTTCGGCGCCTCTCCGCGAAGTGTTTCCACCGTTCGATTCCACACTTGATAATCCCTTTTACGATTCAGGAATTCGAGTGACCAAAGATTTTAGCCTGCACTCCAAACTTGCGACCCTTGAATTTGTGAAATGATCTAACAACTCAAACCGACCACGATCAACGGTCTACGTTGACTCTTGGTATCAGGGTGGTGGGTTCATCCGACTACTAACCCCCTTACAACTCCTCTAGATCCTACGGTCCTCGCAATTTCGTGAGTTCTCCACGGAGAATTTTGACTGCCCGATTCACTTCTCAATGACTTTTGTCCAAATGACTCGGTGTTCTCCTTCCTAAACTTGACTTCTATAAGACGAGTTCGGCCTTCGTCTCCCTTTGATCACTTCAAATGTTAAATCCCTCATGAGCTTCCGCTTGTAAACTCTAGCTTCCAAAAGGATCCCTGCACGCACTCCTTGCGGCAAACTTTCAAATAACCTTTGGTTATTTGAGTCTTCGACCCTGTGCACTCTTTGCAACAATAGTCTCTTAATCTTCCTCTTGGATTTGTAAAATCCAAGACTTCCCTTGGCCTGTACACACCTTGCATGGCTCTTGCATCCGTAAAATGCAACCCTAAATCTCTTGTAAGAGTTCTGAGATGAAACTTAGACTCTAGTCGATGCACTCCTTGCAGACCCTCCACTGCACTCTTTGTATGAGTTCTCAGAAAGAGAAACAATTGAAACTCATTCTTCCCTTACCCAGAATTCAAACATTCAACTGAGAATTCCAGAACTTGCAAACATACATAGTATTGAAAGAAATGCATATAGAGAATGCAAACAAGCTTGCAACATACCATAACAAACACATAGATTGGAATCAAAGGTTTCTTCTATTAGTTCCAATGCTCCTGTACATGGTAAATATCAACAGCTAAAATGGATAAAATTCTCTGTTCTCCTCTGCAGCTCTACAACTTACAAATTCTGAATAATAATACAATGGTACAAGGGTGAGGGTGTCTATCATCCGTTTTCCCTCCTGCACTCCTAAACTGTCTAATCTAACATTCATATCTACCTACTTGCATTAAACAAACATAAATGTCTATTACACCCGACCGATAGGAACATATGCTCCAAAATCAGTTTGGATCTGCAGATATAAATGCAGTTCTGCACTTTCCTCCTATCTATTACATTAATGCTTCAGATTTCAAAACTCACAACGTTTTCACAAAAAAACGTGTCCTATTTTCATCTGCGCGTCCAGCTGTCCCTTTGGCTAGGCGCGTGCTTTGGCTTTCCATGATGCTCCTGCATCACTTCTTTGCCCAACACCCTATCCTATCACATCACTCCCCGAGAGGTCGTTGAGATGGAACACCCAATTGGTCAAATTTTGCACTTAGGCCATATTTCACCTTCATTGTCTCCATGTGTGTCTCCACCTTTGTTATCTCAAACAAGGATGATTTAGAATGGCACCTAGTGACCCACTACCATGCCCTCAATAAAGCCAATGTTAAAACCCACTACTTCCTACCCTGGATTGAGGAATTATTCGACCACTTACAAGGGCATTATTCCTTCACATAGATGGATTTGACAACTGGCTACCATCAAGTTTCCATGAATGCAACCAATCATTTGGGTAAATGCCTGATCATTTATCTTGATGATATCTTTTTCTTCAATAAATCTTGGGAAAAACATCTTCAACATGTTCTTGACATCATCAAGCTATTGCGGGCACATACACTTCAGGTAAAGAAATCCTATGTTGGACACACATCAATTCCTCATTTGTGACTCATATTAGACACTGTAGGGTGTCAATTAGATCCATCCGGGGCACAGGTTTTGGCACAATGGCAAGTGCACTCTAATTCCCATGACCTCTATATTTTTTTGCAAAAGGTTGGGCACCACTTGGCTCAACTTCCGCCCGCATTATACTTTGTAGAGGTTCTTCGTTTTCTGGCTAGGAATCAACCCTTTAAGATTAAGAAGGATGCATTTCAGTGCGCCAGTGGCATGGTACTTAAACAGGGAGGTCATTCGATGGCATTCCATTCAGAGACCCTTGCTCCTTCTAGCTCGACACATCACCAGCAAGAACATGAGTTAGCTCAATAATTTATCCATATGTTGACTCAGCGCTATACTCATGAAGCAACTTCCTTACGAGCAACCCAATACCATGTGAAACATATGCATGATAAGAAGTGCATGCCATTGTTCTTTCAATTAGGAGATAATATATGGCTCTTGCTGGACAAGTACCAATTCAAAGGCCAACATCATTTGGAGTGCAATTGCCCTCATTTGATGGCAGAAGCAGGGACGCTTCCAGATCTAAACATGGAGGAATTGGGCCACCAAGAACCGCGCCCCACTTTCCTGGCCACTTAGGATGAGGGGGCACTCGTTAATTAGTATTGTAGTTAGTTTCAGATATTTTTATTATAGAGAGTAGTTCACTGCAAGCATTTAGTGGGCTTTTAGTAATCACTTTATAAGCATTTAGTTAGTTGTTGCAACCTCTATTGTAATCAACTAATAACCAGAAATAAAAATTTGGGTTGCTTATAGAAGACCCTCCTCTCACTCAAGAAAATGTGATGGTTATCTTCTCGTCTAATTCTTCTTCTCCATTTTAATGTATATTCTATTTCTATGCTCTGTGCTATCTAATTTCTGTTTTCTGTGTTTTCAAATCTGAATTGCAAATCACATTTAGCAGGAGTAATAGACTGCCTCCTTAAGAACCACCAATGAGTTATTCCAATTGATGTGGTTTTCTTTGAATAATCATGATGAATGCCATGTAGTAACCAGCGATGACATTCCCCACTCCTGATAGACAATTGAGTTATTATGAAATTCCCAGCTGCTGATTAACAATTGAGTTATTATAAAATTTTCCACTGTGTAGGATGTTTCCTTCATCCAACGCTTCGCTGTTAAAAAACAGTTGAACTTTTGAAGCATTCTTGAACCTTGGCCCGTAAAACTTCTATATGTAAAGATTGGACGGTACACTAAAATGTACGTTGAAGTACAATACATCGTCTGTGATAATATGAGAAGCGGAAAGTTACACAGTACACTCCTCAGTTTTTCAAGTATCGCTAGTCAATTAATGGCATTAACTAACTTTTATGCAGACAGCAGACTATGCATGTGAATGCCTTTTCTTGGGTAACGAATACGTGTTCCAACTTCCCGACGATCAAGGAAAGTTTTTATGCAGCCACAAGTAGATAGTATGGGATAACGTGTTATTGGTTTGTGGCCACACGAAGATTTATTGATTTAAATGTATTGCGCGAAAGTGGACAGACATATTCAATTTGAGATAACGGTTCCCAGATCACACTGGCAATGAAATGATACAGCCTGCCCGACCACGCTGACAATGAAATGCATTAAATTCAGGGTCTCATGCTTTTCAAACGATAATCGTTTTAGCAATGATATGATATACCAAATTAAAAATCAAATTTCTATCGAGAATTCTGCTGAGATGTACGGGAATGGATTTCAGTATATCGTAATACCTAGCAGAAAATGGTAATATCAGCCACCAAATGGAGTCAAGCAGAATATAGAAGAATGAATCTCAGCGTATAGCAATTTAACTGTTTTCATTATTCCAAGTAAACATTTCAATTTGCAAAACAGCTGTGCCTAGTGATAATTATGTGATGGGAAAACAACAAGCTGTCCGCTCGATGCGTTATTGATGGCCCCGCTCTCGTCTTTTATCTCCAGCATTTTCAATGAGATGTGGCACCGGTGTGCCATCAAACTTCGTCAAGATTCCTCTAATTGCTGATCTTTGTATTATATTTTTGTTGGGTAGTGATAAACATTGTTATCCAAAAACAACTGTCAAGTTTGGGCTTGGATGCTTGATGCTATTTATATGAAGAAGATGTCGTTCTCTTATACGCAAGCGATCTATCCCCGCACATGCTGTTCTTCTGTTGATTGACAGTTCTCGACCTGTGTAACAGCAATGGGAAGGAGGAGCAAGGGGAACGAGATAATCCAAGATCTTCTACTCAGGCAGATGGCGAGGAAGTGCCAAGGGATAGCCAATGCCCGAAAGGCTTTCTCGCTCAAGAGATGGCGCTATTTAAAGTTGGATTGGGCGCATGCAGAATTAGATAAGGTGGATATTCCCAAGGGTCACATTCCGGTCTATGTGGGAAGCGAGCGCAGGCGGTTCATCATACCCACTGCGTATCTCAACCACCCTCTATTCTGTTCGCTCCTCAGCAAGGCCGAGGAGGAGTTTGGATTCAATCATCAGATGGGTCTTACCATCCCCTGCGAAGAAGATGCATTTGAGTATGTCATTTCAGTGATGGCGGGGAAGGATGCAGAGACTATCTCGACGCTCGACCTCGACCTGGAATCATTGAATATTGAATGTATGAATCTATTTGAAGGTCTACGGATGGCCTGAGGAATATTAACAAAGAATGACAACGTTGATCTCTGCTATAAAAAGCGGTCAGATCTACTGTCAGTGCATAGAATCGCATCTTCTGTAATTTGTTGATAGAAGCCCGAGAGCCGAGCTCTTTAACAAACCACAAGGTTTAGAAATAGAACAAATGCAGTTTGAGGTGCTCCAACCTCGAAAATATTCATGGCGGATACGGCTTCTGGAATCCAAAGATGTGGGTTTCGGGTGAATAAGCCGCAATCTCGAACCCATTACGTAATAGCAATGTATTAAGGTGTTGGTTAAACGTTTTATTTTTTAGGTTTTTTTTATAGGAATTTTGTTATATAAATTTGGATAAAATCATTATTTTCTGTTATTTAAATTACGTTTTTGAATGTATCAATGGATTCAGCTTGCTAAAAAACTTGAAAATTTTAGAAACACTTGAATTATACAAATTCAACTACTCACTCAAATCTGAAACCTCTATTAACAGATTCAACCATTCTTCACCAAACAATATCAAAAATTAAATGTGAAAACTTCCAAAAATAGAACTTTTACACTACTCTAAAACCTCTATGTATTAATAACAAAAACTTAGACTGATACATTTTTCATAATGAAAAATGTTGTTCATGAGATTCCATTTATTGTTTTTAAAAATGTATGTGACATACTGAGGTTACGTCCGGCACTGGCACTATAATTATCCTGACAGAGTATTGTTGGTGTAAATTTGTTGCCCGACACGGTAGAGAAGAAAGATCGGAGGGTTGCCCAAATCAGATGCAATGAAATTCACACTACATTGATGGTTAATTCGTTTGTAAACGACAATTTTTTTGGATCTTGACGATAGCGGATCAACGTTTTACGTTTATAGTTACAATTGGAGAACTTTTAATGAAAATTTGGCCACAGCTGTTTTTATTTGATGAAATTGTCGAGACGTAAGAGGGTTTCTTGGACTACTAAACCAGTCTGTGTAGATCAAAAAAAATTATAGCTTCAAGGCAATTTTATTTTTCATTTCGATCAAAGATTGAATGGCCAAATTTCAGTAAACTGTGAACTCAGTAAACTTCAAAGTACATCATAGTGCATCGTTCAGTTTCCAAAGTACAACTCAACAGCTCTGTACATATTGTCTTTTCATGTTTTCAAATCCTGCTCCTTTTTGCATAGTAGCAATAAAATCCCTGACGGTAACCCGATTGCAGGTTCGCGTCATCTAAAGGTTCTGATTGTAGGTTCGTGCCATCTAAAGGTCCAACTTTAGGGTTCAACAACAGAGGAAACTGTGGGGTTTGTAGTTGGCTCTCCGATGAACATAACTCACAAGTAGGATAAAAATGGTGTAGTTAAATGCTTATTTTACATTTAAAAAAAAAAAAATTACTTTGACCGAGCTTTTATAACCTATAATAATTCTAAATAAATTATCATTTTTTTCACCTTACTCGTAGCCCAAAATTAACAAAGGATTTTTTTAACCACTTAAATATAAATGTTTTCTTTCACTTCAAAGAAACTTTATAAAAAATGCTCCTATTTGTCTCATTTTATCATCAAAGTGAAATAAACTAAAAAAACAGATTTAGAGTGATATCATGAGGATATTTAGACAACTTAAATATAAAAGTTTTCTTTCCCCTCGTTAAAGAAACTTTATAAAAAATCCTCCTCCTATTTGTCTCATTTTATCATAAAAGTGAAATAACCAAAAAAAACAAATTTAGAGTAATACCATGAGGATATTTAGAGAGAATTCTTGTAAGTGAGTGTGAGTTCCTGTAAGTGAGTGTGAGTTCCTGTATTACTGAAAAAGGTTATGATACAAAAAGTGGGGGAATCCCTTGATCTGCCAAAAATGAAACTAGATCAGGGATTCCAGAGTTGTGCTTTCTAAGATAGCAGGGAGTAAAGCTGGGCTGCCACCATGGAAAACCAACCCAGTCCTCCGATATCCAGTTTGAAAAGCTAAACAAAAGCATATACATAAAAGACATAATCATAAAAGGAGGTTGTGCCTAAGCTGAGCAACACGACTTGACTAGTGGCTGAGTCGACGCTATTCCAGGATGATGAGATGTTTTTCACCTCCATCCTTTCTTTCCTCGTTTTCATTCCTCTAGACGATCGTACGCATCTTACTGATACAGGCTGGTGTTCTGCTCTGGTCTGTTAGCGTGATGTCCATGTGGTGGACATAGCGCAGGTATAGGTGGAATTGGCCTGCCATTCGTTCCATTTTCTCCTTCTGGTTCCTCTGGTCTTGAGCTAGTCGTTTTGTACTGGCCTCCAGGTTGCTGAGGCAACTCAGGATTTCTGTGAGAAAATTTGTGTGGTCATTGTTATCCTTCCGGCTGACCTCTTTCCGTTCAAAGCTCACCTTGCCTATTAACATCTTTGTTCGCCAGGCCTCCTCGACCATTTTGTGGTAAAGGGTTATTCTGGGATGTGTGGCCCATGGGTTCCTTATCTAGTCTGCTTCTTGAATTAGTTCCTTCCAAGCTTTTCCCTTGCGTTTGGTGTTGATTTTATTCTCCCACTTGGTGATGATCGCTTTTCCCTTTGGTTCAACCTGCGTATGAAAGGTACCCTTGGCTTCTCTGATCGCTTGCTCCATCCTTGTAATCCTTCAGGAGCTTGTCGAAGGTTCTTTCCCATGGGGGCCTCTCTTCCTATGGGTTTTCTTCATTCGTATCATCTCGACTTGTTTGTGGTGGTTTTGCCTTGGGTTCTGCTCCTATTCCTATTTACCCCTCTCTTGTTTTTATGATGTCCTCTGTAATTTCTCCTCTCATGTCTGTGGCTATTCCTGGTGCTTCGTCTCTTATGGGTTTTCCCTAGTTGCAGGCTCATCCTAGCAATCATGGGCCGCCCATAAAGGTGTACCTTCTGGTCCTTTTTCCCTGTCTCAGTATGTGTGCTCTTGGGGGCCCTTTCGTAACCCCTGCGCCAATCCTTTGCTCTGCACGTTGTACGAACAACAATACCACTCCCCGTATCTGTATTTGGGTGAGGTGTACCCATACTTGACCATGGTAACTCCTTTTTCCCTTCGTCCTTTTCCGCCTGCTGATTACCATCTCTGCTTTCCCACGAACAACCCTTGTACTTCTTCCTATTGACAATACCTTGGTGTCATACCTTCGTTTGTTGTGTGGTCTGAGTCTACATTGTAACTCATGTTTGAGTGATGGGCTATCAGTTTCTTCCTGGTTCCTACGTTCCTTTCAGTTATCCCTGCGCCTCCTTCCTCGATGTAGTCGTTCGTACTTCGACTGTCATCACGGTCTTTTGCAGCTAGTTGGATGCAGTCTATTCTAAACTGACCATTCAGGATGTTACTCCAGATAGTGTTGAGTTCTTATCCTTCCTTGCTGACCCCCTCGTTAGAGATTCTGTTCGTCAGTCCATTTGTTGACCTACATACCCAGTGCAACTCCACTGTGGTCTCCGTCTGCAAGTGCTCTTGAATTTTTTGTAGGGAATGTGCCAAGCACCAGTGCCTCTGAATTTTTCCCACTCTGGTGCCATTTTGGATTCTGTTTACTGTGTTGATAACCAGTGTGGAATCACCTTCCACTATGGCATTTGTCATCCTTTCGCGGCTTAGAATCTCGAGGCCGGTCTCCAGGGCTCCGAATTCCGTGGCGTTGTTGGTTGAGTTTCCTAGACTCCCAATGTACAACCTGATTATGTTTCCCTCACTGTCCTTGATTACTCCTCCCATTCTTGTCCTTCCCGGGTTTCCTTTTGACACCCCGTCAAAATTCAACTTGAGGGATCCTGCTGGTGGGGGTTTCCAGTTGCGCTCACCTACTTGGAGTTGCGGTAGTCGTCTTACTTGACTGCGGTTGCGTCCGTCTTTCAGGTGGAAATCTTCTAGGATTCGGGAGTCCTGATCTGTGAGTTGCACTCTTCCTGTCTGACAGTTGCGGCTCTACATCGTTTCTCTTATCATGGAGGTTATTGTTTCCTTGCGTTTCCTTTCCGGTCGACTTTCGTTCATGAATATGCGTTGGTTCCTTTCTTTTCATATTTCCCATATGATCATCCCTGGAATGAGGGTCCAATAGAGATTCACCTCTTCATTTTCTCTATAGTTCTCTTTCCAGATATTGATAGTTGCGTAGGTGTTACCTCAAATCCTATTGGACTGTTGGAAGATACCTGCCACCCAGTCTTAGATCTCTGTTGTGTAGATGCATTCATCGAGGAGATGGTTCTTTGTTTCTTCCTTAGCTTGATAGAGGTGACATCTGGATGGGCCTATGAATCCCCTTTTCCTTAGGTTTTCCCAAGTTAGAATTCGGTTGTGGAGTATTAACCATTTGAAATTTTTTATTTTTGGCCATTGGGGGTTGTTCCAAAGCTTATCCCATTGTTGCGCTAGGTCTTCTTGATCCTGGTCCGCGATATAATGTGGGACTTCTTTTAAGTTTAATTCCCTGCCGTCTTTTTGTCCCCAGCTCAGTTGGCCATTTCCTTCCGAGACTGTAATTTTTCATCTCCCCAATTCCTCCTCCACCTCTTTTATGCTTGTTGCGGTTTGGTCTCTATTTTGTGGACTGAGAGTGTCCCATATTCTCCATTTGTTGCGATCTGTTTCTTGTTTCCAATAATGGTAGACTCTAAGGTTCCATGATAAAAAAAAATACGCTTTTATAACCTATAATAATTCTAAATAAATTATCATTTTCTTCACCTTACTCTATAAATTGTAGCCCAAAAGTAACAAAATATTTTTTTAACAACTCAAATATAAAAGTTTTCTTTCACCTCCTCAAAGAAACTTTATAAAACAGATTTAAAGTGATATCATGAGAATATTTAGAGACGATTCCCTTTAAGGTTCCATGATAAAAAAAAATACTTTGACCATTCAAAAGAGCTTTTATGACCTATAATAATTCTAAATAAATTATCATTTTCTTCACCATACTGTAAATTGTAGCCCAAAATTAACAAAATATTTTTTTAACAACTCAAATATAAAAGTTTTCTTTCACCTCCTTAAAGAAACTTTATAAAAAATCATCCTCCTATTTGTCTCATTTTATCATAAAAGTGAAATAAACCAAAAAAACAGATTTAGAGTGACTTCATGAGGATATTTGGAGACAATTCCCTCTAAGGTTCCATGATAAAAGAAAATACTTTGACCACTCAAAAGAGCTTTTATAACCTATAATAATTCTAAATAAATTATCATTTTCTCTGTAAATTGTAGCACAAAATTAACAAAATATTTTTTTAACAACTCAAATATAAAAGTTTTCTTTCACCTCCTCAAAGAAACTTTCTAAAACAACTTCCTCCTATTTGTCTCATTTTATCATAAAAGTGAAATAAACCAAAAAAACAGATTTAGAGTGATATCATGACTATATTTAGAGACAATTCCCTCTAAGGTTCCATGATCGTTGATCCTTGTTTCATATTTTGAAAGACATCTGCAATCCTTTTCATGTCCATGTGTAAAAAATATGTGTGACTAGATATCATTATGTATAAGTTATAATGTGAAATTACTTAGTACTATTTCCTTCTTCATCCATTGAATTACTAACACACCACATCTTAAAGGACTCTTTAATATTTTCTCCAACCCAAACATTTTGGTACCCTAACATCCTTTCCACTTCCTTCATTGTAAATGGACAAGTCATGATGATATGAAAGTGTGCCATCTAGGCCTAGCAAAATATGTTTTTTTATAGAATATCCCCAGTAGGAGTTCTATTTTTTAAGATCAACCACATTAAAATTTTGGATTTTGAAGGGCTCTTTAGTTTCTATATAACTTTCCATAACTAAGAATGTAGATCTTCTCATCCTGCTATAGTGGGAAAACCCCCCTACGGACTACACTAGGGTTCTAAAGTGCAGGCAAAGCTAACCGTCTAAAGTCTCCTACTTTTAACAACTATCCCGACAATACCCCACATTCATGCATAAAGTACAAAGTATAGGGATCCGGTAGTCTTTCCTTAAACTCTATGTCCGGTACCGATCCCTTTGCGTTCGGTTGTTCCTCTACTGCAAATCTCCTCCTAAGGCCGACCTACATTCACCAAAATACAAACAAGAAACTACGAACATGCATTCTATATATGAATTAGTGGGTTAGATGTCATAATAATATGTAAATCAAATATCAATATTGAACACATCATATGGAGGGACGAAAAAAGTACTTCTTTATATTAATATCACAAAGTCACTTACAAAATGAGATCGACGACTATGCCTCGAACCTGGTCTTGGGCTCCTCTTCACCAAGCTCCAACTTCTTCCATGTATCTTTCTCCTCTTCAATTCTCTCTAGGGAAATGACATAAGCTTGCAAATGGAGGAAAAAGGCTAGAATAAGGAATTCTGGCTCAAAACTCACAATGTGGCTGTAAATTCTTGGGGCAAGGGGGGATTATGAAATGGGCAGAGTTTCACTGCTTTCATGCTTCTTGTTGGAATGAGACCCCAAAACCTTATTTTATATGCCAAAAAGATAGTTATTCGGTTGGGTGACGGACTATGGGCGGTCAATTGGTTAGGAAACTACCCAAAAGCCCGTATCCCCTTGCATCTTTTATTTTTTGCAACTTTTGTGGATATACACAGGCTGTAATGGTGAAACTAGTGTATGTACGTGGGCTATAGTGGTGCAAAAAGTGTACATACATGGGCAGTAATGGTGCAGGGCACATACATCTTCAAAAAAAAGTTTTTTAAGAAGATCTTTCAGTGATAGCTTGGAAAAAATGGCAAGTAAGATGGCCTGATGCCAGGTATGCATGTAAGGTGCAATTTAGGGTTATAACAGATGCCCCCTAATGTGAGGTCAGAAGAGCATCTGATGGCCGAAATACATTACAAATCTTTACCAACGTAAGAAGTGAGTGAGCCCAAGACCATAGTTCGAGAGGTGCCATCTGCAAAATAACAATTGTCTCACCAAGGCGGGCATACCCATGCTCGAGATAAAATAAATCATGGTTTCCAATCAAATACACTGCATATCCATGTCATATAACTATATAAAGTTCCGCGAGAAATACACAACGGTTATACATCTCAAAATCGAAAGATATACATGTATAGTATCCATCTTCAAGAAGCTAATGATGCCTGATGGTTGGAGAGGAGGCCTTCAGACCTCGAGCAACAACTTCAATATCTTCAAAAATCAGGTAGGAGTGTAATGTGAGTGTATGACTTCACTACCCAGAGGTCTTCGACGGCTCGTCGGGGAATAGAAAAGAGGATTTCAGTGATCAGGCAAAGAACTTCAGTGACTTCGAACAAGGACTTGATTGGACTTTCGGGATGGCGGGCATGAGGGCAAGAGACAAACTGCAGAAGGGACAAATCATGTTGGGTAAGACTTCCCTTGGACAATAGCAGGATGAAAAATGAGACTCAGGCAGGATGGTATTGACATAAGTTCATGATGTAGGAGGCAACACAAACTCTCCATATGTTTGGAAGAATAACCAAATGGAGGAGGACATAGCTCTATGTAACGAGAACAACTTCCTAAGGTCATATTAAATCCCAGAGATTGACGAACAAACGAAAGGATGTGATTTGTCCAAGGGCTACTCATTGTGCTTCCATACAAAGAAAATACTTTTCCCTTCCTCTTTTTGGGGTATAATTGATTTTTTTTTTCCGTCTTTTTTCAATAATTTTGGAAAGCTTGAAAAATAATAAAAGAATTCTACGTTACAAAGGAGGAATGAGTGTCACAAACATACTAGTTCCAAGCTCAAGGAACACACTGATGCTCAGAGAAAGGAGACATGTGCAGGAAAATGACACTCAGGAAAATTCCTCCATGGATCAAGGTGTCAAGAAGAAAAGGCAAAGTGCTACAAGGCTTGTGTATAAGACTTGCTTCAAAGGTTCAGTTGAGAGAAACATGGAGCCTAAATTAGGCCAAAACGCAAGAATGCAAATGAGATTAACATGACATAATGATAACACCCTTCAATGTGATTTTAACGATCCCAGAGAAGGTAAGCTTGGTGGTTTTTCATTTTTAGAGAGTCTGAAAAAGCGCAAAAGAAGACTCCACTAGGGTACCTTTTTCGAAGGTAGTCTAGTTGGTTCGAAAAAAGGGGTAAACTAGCGTCGAAAATACGTCTATTCAAAACCATTTTAACGAGTGTGACAAAGAAAAGATCAATCGACAATCTTTTCAATCTTAAGGATTCTAAAAAGAGCTTAACTATGGACTTGTTTCCTTTTTCTAGATTTAGTCTCCTTAGCCCGAAAAAGTGAAATTTGTTGAAGAGAACTCTCCAGGCGAGACAAATATCCCGAGGTATACCTTTTTCCTCCTTAATATACAGGCCAAAAAAAGGGGTAAACTCATGCCAGTAGATGATTTTCTGAACCAATTAACGAGTGTGAAATAACAAGGTCACTCAACGATCTTTTCACTTTTAAGGAGTCCGAAAAGAGCTTTAACTATGGACTTCGTAGGGAACGTTCTTCAAGACCAATTTGATGAGTGTGAAGAAACAAGATCACTCGACGATCTTTTCAATTTTAAGGAGTCTGAAAAGAGATTAACTATGGACTCCGTGGGGGTTCCTTTTTTGTAAATTTATTCCCTTAGGCCAAAAAAAAGGTTAAACGTATACCTGAGAATACTCTTCTAGCAAAACGAAGTTCCTAGAGTATACCTTTGATCATACAATTGACCGTCCAGACCGAAAAAGGGGTAAATTACCGTCGAATAGACGTGCCTTCAAGTTTTAGTTTGGCAAGCGTGAAGGACAACAAGATCGCTTGATAATATTTTCATGTTTATAGAGTCTTAAAAGGGCTTAAAAGAAGACTCATTTTTGTTTGGGAGTCCCAAGGGTGAGGTCAAGAGCGATAATGAATCATGCAAATGAGGCGCAAACTCGTAATCATGGCAAGACTAAAAAGGACTCCCAAGCCTAAAGTCATTAAAAGCAAATTGTGGAGTTTCCAAAGTACAACTCAACAGCTCTGTACATATTGTCTTTTCATGTTTTCAAATCCTGCTCCTTTTTGCATAGTAGTAATAAAATCCCCGACGATAACTCGATTGCAGGTTCGCGTGATCTAAAGGTTCTGATTGTAGGTTCGTACCATCTAAAGGTCCAACCTCGGGTTATTTTAGGGTTCAACAACAGAGGAAACTGTGGGGTTTGTAGTTGGCTCTCCAATGAACATAACTCACAAGTAGGATAAAGATGGTGTACTTAAATGCTTATTTTGCTTTTTTTATTTTTTTTTAAATTACTTTGACCGAGCTTTTATAACCTATAATAATTCTAAATAAATTATCATTTTTTTCACCTTACTCGTAGCCCAAAATTAACAAAAGATTTTTTTAACAACTTAAATATAAATGTTTTCTTTCACCTCCTCAAAGAAACTTTATAAAAAATCCTCCTCCTATTTGTCTCATTTTATCATAAAAGTGAAATAAACTAAAAAAAACAGATTTAGAGTGATATCGTGAGGATATTTAGACAACTTAAATATAAAAGTTTTCTTGCCCCTCCTTAAAGAAACTTTATAAAAAATCCTCCTCCTATTTGTCTCATTTTATCATAAAAGTGAAATAACCAAAAAAACAAATTTAGAGTAATACCATGAGGATATTTAGAGAGACATGAGTGAGTGATTGAGAGAGTGATTTGGGTGAGAAAGAGTGATAGAAGAAGAATAAGTGAACCGCAAGAAAAGCAAGTGTAATTTATGATTTCATTCAGAGTGAGAAAGGGAAACCAAATGGATCCAAGCAGTCTTCTGTGGCTCGAAAGTAAGAAACGGAGGCTTTCAAGCTAACGAGGCTCGCCCCTATCTCTAAAAGGGCTTGGCTTCAGGTCTATGTTATGGAGAATGGAAGCACAGATTAGCAGGTGTCCTGGTGTGAGTTCTTGTATTACTGAAAGAGGTTATGATACAAAAAGAGGGGGAATCCCTTGATCTGCCAAAAATGAAACCAGATCAGGGATTCTAGAGTTGCGCTTTCTAAGATAGCAGGGAGTAAGGCTGGGCCGCCACCATGGGAAACTGACCTAGTCCTCTGATATCCAGTTTGAAAATCTAAACAAAAGCATATACATAAAAGACATAATCATAAAAGGAGATTGTGCCTACACTGAGCAACATGACTTGACCAGTGGCTGAACCGACGATAGTCCAGGCTGATGAGATGTTTTTCGCCTCCATCCTTTCTTTCCTCGTTCGCATTCCTCTAGACAACCGTACGCATCTTTCTGATACAGGCTGGTGTGATGCTCTAGTCTGTTGGCGTGATGTCCATGTGGTGGACATAGCGCAGGTATAGGTGGAATTGGCCTGCCATTCATTCCCTTTTCTCCTTCTGGTCCCTCTGGTCTTGAGCTAGTCGTTTTGTACTGGCCTCCAGGTTGTTGAGGCAACTACGGATTTCTGTGAGCATATTTTTGTGGTTCCTGTTACCCTTCTGGCTGAACTCTTTCCATTCAGAGTTGACCTTTCCTATTAACATCTTTGTTCGTCAGGCCTCCTCGACCATTTTTTGGTAGAGGGTTATTCTGGGATGTGTGGCCCATAGGTTCCTTGTCTAGTCTGCTTTCTGAATCAGTTCCTTCCAATCTTTTCCCTTGCGTTTGGTGTTGATTTCTTTCTCCCACCTAGTGATGATCTCTTTTCTCTTTGGTTCGACCTGCATATGAAAGGTACCCTTGGCTTCTCTGGTCACTTGCTCCATCCTTGTAATCCTTCAGGATCTTGTCGGAGGTTCTTTCCCATGGGGGCCTCTCTTACTATGGATTTTCTTCATTCGTACCATCTCGACTTGTTTGTGGTGCTTTTTGCCTTGGGTTCTGCTCCTATTCTTATTCGCCCCTCCCTTGTTTTTATGATGTCCTCTGTAATTGCTCCTCTCCTGTCTGCGGCTATTCCTGGTGGTTCGTCTCTTATGGGTTTTCCCTAGCTGCAGGCTCGTCCTAGCAATCATGGGCCGCCCATAAAGGTCTACCTTTTGGTCCTTTTTCCCTGTCTCAGTATGTGTTCTCTTGGGGCCCCTTTCGTAACCCCTACGCCAATCCTTTGATCTGCACGTTGTACGAACAACAATACCACTCCCCGTCTCTGTACTTGGGTGAGGTGTACCCATACTTGACCATGGTAACTCCTTTTTCCCTTCATCCTTTGCCGCCTGCTGATTACCATCTCTGCTTTCCCACGAACAACCCTTGTACTTCTTCCTATTGATAGGACCTTGGTGTCGTACCTCCGTTTGCTGTGTGGTCTGAGTCTACATTGTAACTCATATTTGAGTGATGGGCTATCAGTTTCTGCCTGGTTCCTACGTTCCCTTCATTTATCCCTGGGCCTCCTTCCTCGATGTAGTCATCGATACTTTGGTTGCCATCACGGTCTTTTGCAGCTAGTTGGATGCAGTCTGTTCTAAACTGACCATTCAATATGTTACTCCAGATAGTGTCGAGTTCTGATCCTTCCTTGTTGACCCCCTCGTTAGAGATTCTGTTCGTCAGTCCATTTTCTGACCTACATACCCAACGCAACTCCACTGTGGTCTCCGTTTGCAATTGCTCTTGAATTTTTTGCAGGGAATGTGCCAAGCACCAGTGCCTCTGAATTTTTCCCACTCTGGTGCTATTTTGGAGTCTATTTACTGTGTTGATAACCAACGTGGAATCACCTTCCACTATGGCATTTGTCATCCTTTCGTGGCTTAGAATCTCGAGGCCAGTCTCCAGGGCTCTGAATTCCACATCGTTGTTGGTTGAGTTTCCCATACTCCCAACGTACAACCAGATTATGTTTCCCTCACTGTCCCTGATTACTCCTCCCATTCTTGTCCTTCCTGGGTTTCCTTTTGACGCCCCGTCAAAAATCAACTTGAGGGATACTGCCGGTAGGGGTTTCCAGTTGCGCTCACCTACTTGGAGTTGCGGTAGTCGTCTTAATTGACTACAGTTGCATCCGTCTTTCAGGTGGAAATATTCTAGGATTCAAGAGTCCTAATCTGTGAGTTGCGCTCTTCTTGTCTAACAGTTGCAGCTTTGCACCGTTTCTCTTATCATGGAGGTTATTGTTTCCTTGCGTTTCCCTTCCGGTCGACTTTCATTCATGAAGATGCGTCGATTCCTTTCTTTTCATATTGCCCATATGATCATCCCTGGAATGAGGGTCCAATAGAGATTCAACTCTTCATTTTCGCTATAGTTCTCTTTCCAGATATTGATAGTTGCAGAGATGTTACCTCGAATCCTATTGGACTGTCGGAAGATACTCTCCACCCAGTCCCAGATCTTTGTTGTGTAGATGCATTCGTCGAGGAGATGGTTTTTTGTTTCTTCCTTAGCTTGATAGAGGTGACATATGGATGGGCCTATGAATCCCCTTTTCCTTAGGTTTTCCCAAGTTAGAATTCGGTTGTGGAGTATTAACTATTTGAATTTTTTTATTTTTGGCCATTGGGGGCTGTTCCAAAGCTTATCCCAATGTTGTGCTAGGTCTTCTTGGTCCTGGTCCGTGATATAATGTGGGACTTCTTTTAAGTTGAATTCCCTGCCATCTTTTTGTCCCCATCTCAGTTGGTCATTTCCTTCTGAGACTGTAATTTTTCGTCTCCCCAATTCCTCCTCCACCTCTTTTACGCTTGTTGCAGTTTGGTCTCTATTTTGTGAACTGAGAGTGTCCTAGATTCTCCATTTGTTGTGATCCATTTCTTGTTTCCAATAATGGTAGACTCTAAGGTTCCATGATAAAAAAAAATATTCTTTTATAACCTATAATAATTCTAAATAAATTATCATTTTCTTCACCTTACTCTATAAATTGTAGCCCAAAATTAACAAAATATTTTTTTAACAACTCAAATATAAAAGTTTTCTTTCGCCTCCTCAAAGAAACTTTATAAAACAGATTTAAAGTGATATCATGAGAATATTTAGAGACAATTCCCTTTAAGGTTCCATGATAAAAAAAAAAAATACTTTGAACATTCAAAAGAACTTTTATAACCTATAATAATTCTAAATAAATTATCATTTTCTTCACCATACTGTAAATTGTAGCCCAAAATTAACAAAATATTTTTTTAACAACTCAAATATAAAAGTTTTCTTTCACCTCCTCAAAGAAACTTTATAAAAAATCCTCCTCTTATTTGTCTCGTTTTATCATAAAAGTGAAATAAACCAAAAAAACAGATTTAGAGTGATATCATGAGGATATTTAGAGGCAATTGCCTCTAAGGTTCCATGATAAAAAAAATACTTTGACCATTCAAAAGAGCTTTTATAACCTATAATAATTCTAAATAAATTATCATTTTCTCTGTAAATTGTAGCTCAAAATTAACAAAATGTTTTTTTAACAACTCAAATATAAAAGTTTTCTCTCACCTCCTCAAAGAAACTTTCTAAAACAACTTCCTCTTATTTGTCTCATTTTATCATAAAAGTGAAATAAACCAAAAAAATAGATTTAGAGTGATATCATGACTATATTTAGAGACAATTCCCTCTAAGGTTCCATGATCGTCGATCCTTGTTTCATATTTTGAATGACATCTGCAATCCTTTTCATGTCCATGTGTAAAAAATATGTATGACTAGATATCATTATGTATAAGTTATAATGTGAAATTACTTAGTACTATTTCCTTCTTCATCCATTGAATTACGAACACACCACATCTTAAAAGACTCTTCAATATTTTCTCCAACCCAAACATTTTGGTACCCTAACATCCTTTCCACTTCCTTCATTGTAAATGGACAAGTCATGATGATATGAGAGTGTGCCATCTAGGCATAGCAAAATATGTTTTTTTATAGAATATCCCCAGTAGGATTTCTATTTTTTAAGATCAACCACATTAAAATTTTGGATTTTGAAGGTCTCTTTAGTTTCTATATAACTTTCCATAACTAAGAATGTAGATCTTCTCATCCTGCTATAGTGGGAAAACCCCCCTACGGGCTACACTAGGGTTCTAAAGTGCAACAGAGCTAACCGTCTAAAGTCTCCTACTTTTAAAAACTATCCCGACAATACCCCACATTCATGCATAAAGTACAAAGTATAGGGATCCGGTAGTCTTTCCTTAAACTCCGCATCCAGTACCGATCCCTTTGCATTCGGTTGTTCCTCGACTGCAAATCTCCTCCCAAGGCTGACCTACATTCACCAAAATACAAACAAGAAACTACGAACATGCATTCTATATATGAATTAGTGGGTTAGATGTCATAATAAAATGTAAATCAAATATCAAGATTGAACACATCATATTGAGGGACGAAAAAAGTACTTCTTTATATTAATATCACAAAGTCACTTACAAAATGAGATCAATGACTGTGCCTCGAACCCGGGCCTGGGCTCCTCTTCACCAAGCTCCAACTGCTTCCATGTATCTTTCTCCTCTTCAATTCTCTCTAGGGAAATGACATAAGCTTGCAAATGGAGGAAAAAGGCTACAATAAGGAATTCTGGCTCAAAACTCACAATGTCGTTGCAAATTCTTGGGGCAAGGTGGGATTATGAAATGGGCAGAGTTTCACTGCTTTCATGCTTCTTGTTGGAATGAGACCCAAACACCTTATTTTATATGCCAAAAATATAGTTATTCGGTTGGGTGACGGGCTATGGGCGGTCAATTTGTTATGAAACTACCCAAAAGCCCGTATCCCCTTCCAGCTTTTATTTTTTGCAACTTTTGTGGATAAACATGGGCTGTAATGGTGCAACTAGCATACGTATGTGGGCTATAGTGGTGCAAAAAGTGTACATACATGGGCAGTAATGGTGTAGGGCAAATACATCTTCAAATTTTTTTTTTTTAAGAAGATCTTTCAGTGATAGCTTGGAAAAAATGGCAAGTAAGATGGCCTGATGCTAGGTATGCATGTAAGGTGCAATTTAGGGTTATAACATATGTCCCCTAATGTGTGAGGTCAGAAGAGCATCTAATGGCTGAAATACATTACAAATCTTTACCAACATACGAAGTGAGTGAGCCCAAGACCAGAGTTCAGGAGGTGCCATCTGCAAAATAACAATTGTCTCACCAAGGCAGGCATACCCATGCTCGGGATAAAATAAATCATGGTTGCCAATCAAATACACTGCATATCCATGTCATATAACAATATAAAGTGCCGCGAGAAATACACAATGGATATACATCTCAAAATCGAAAGATATACATGTATAGTATCCATCTTCAAGAAGCTAATGATGCCTGATGGTTGGAGAGGAGGCCTTCAGACCTCGAGCAACAACTTCAGTATCTTCAAAACTCGGGTAGGAGTGTAATGTGAGTGTACAACTTCACTACCCATAGATCTTCAATAGCTCATCGGGGAATCGACAAGAGGATTTCGGTGATCAGGTAGAGAACTTTAGTGACTTCGAACAAGGACTTGATTGGACTTTCGGGATGGCGGGCATGAGGGCAAGAGACAAACTACAGAAGGGACAAATCAAGTTGGGTAAGACTTCCCTTGGACAATAGCACGATGAAAAATGAGACTCAAGCATGATGGTACTGACATAATTTCATGATGCAGGAGGCAACGCAAACTCTCCATATGTTTGGAAGAATAACCAAATGGAGGAGGACATAGCTCTATGTAACGAGAACAACTTCCTAAGGTCATATTAAATCCCAGAGTTTGATGAACAAATGAAAGGATGTGATATGTCCAAGGGCTACTCATTGTGCTGCCATACAAAGAAAATACTTTTCCCTTCCTCTTTTTGGGGTATATTTGATTTTTTTTTGTCTTTTTCAATAATTTTGGAAAGCTTGAAAAAGAATAAAATAATTCTATGTTACAAAGGAGGAATGAGTGTCGCAAACATACTAGTTCCAAGCTCAAAGAACACACTGATGCTCAGAGAAAGGAGACATGTGCAGGAAAATGACACTCATGAAAATTCCTCCATGGATCAAGGTGTCAAGATGCAAAGGCAAAGTGCTACAAGGCTTGCATATAAGGCTTGCTTCAAAGGTTCAGTTGAGACAAACATGGAGCCGACATTAGGCCAAAATGCAGGAATACAAATGAGATTAACATGACACAATGATAACACCCTTCAATGTGATTTTAGTGAGCCCAGAGAAGGTAAGCTTGGTGGTTTTTCATTTTTAGAGAGTCTGAAAAAGCACAAAAGAAAACTCCACTGGGGTACCTTTTTCGAAGGTAGTCTAGTCAGTTCGAAAAAACTGATAAACTAGCATCGAAAAGATGTCTATTCAAAACCATTTTAATGAGTGTGACAAAGACAAGATCACTCGGGAATCTTTTCAATCTTAAGGATTCTGAAAAGAGCTTAGCTATAGACTTGTTTCCTTTTTCTAAATTTAGTCTCCTTAGCCCGAAAAAGTGAAATTTGCTGAAGAGAACTCTCCTGGCGAGACGAATATCCTGAGGTATACCTTTTTCTTCCTTAATATACAGGCCAGAAAAAGGGGTAAACTCATGCCAGTAGATGTTTTTCTGAACCAATTAACGAGTGTGAAATAACAAGGTCACTTGGCGATCTTTTCACTTTTAAGGAGTCTGAAAAGAGCTTTAACTATGGACTCCGTAGGGAACATTCTTCAGGACCAATTTAACGAGTGTGAAGAAACAAGGTCACTCGACGATCTTTTCAATTTTAAGGAGTCTAAAAAGATATTAACTATGGACTCCGTGGGGGTTCCTTTTTTGTAAATTTAGTCCCTCAGGCCCGAAAAAGGGTTAAACGCATACCTAAGAATACTCTTCTAGTGAAACAAAGTTCCTAGAGTATACCTTTGATCGTACAATTGACCGTCTGGACTGAAAAAGGGGTAAACTACCGCTGGACAGACATGCCTTCAAGTTTTAGTTTGGCAAGCATGAAGGACAACAAGATCGCTCGATAATATTTTCATGTTTATAGAGTCTTAAAAGGGCTTAAAAGAAGACTCATTTTTGTTTGGGAGTCCCAAGGGTGAGGTCAAGAGTGATAATGAATTATGAAAATGAGGCGCAAACTCGTAATCAGGGCAAGACTAAAAAGGTCTCCCGAGCCTAAAGTCAATAAAAGCATCATGGACACCAAAATGCAACCAGGATCTACCTAGGGCATCCATGTAGGGGTAGGATCTACCACCAAATTACGACACTTCTACAACAGAATGATGGTTCTGTATCGCATTTCGATGGGATCGATCCTATGGTAAAGAAAAAAATACAACAAGATGCAAAAAGTGGAGGTGGAATCCTAACTTAAATGCATGAAGTTGGAAAAACAACTTTTTACCAAAGGACCTTAAGAGTGACCCATCTCCCAAAAAGTTTCTCAAACCAAAAGTGAAGTGTATCATAACATCCCAAGAAAAACTCAAGAACCATACTAAATGATTTTCAAGCCAGAATAAATGACAAAAGGGTTTGAAAAAATGACAAAAAGGGCCAAAAAAGTCTATAAATAGAAGCATGGTAGCTCATTATCGCCATTGCGAATTGAGAATTGACCAAAAAGCCAAAAACACCCTTTTGCTAAAAAAGTTGATTCTGGGAGATTCAGTGGACAAAACGAACTTCCGCTCAGACCAAGTAAGTATAAATCAACCCATCTTGCAATTCAATACTTCCCTCTTGAACTTTTCAATTTGCAGGATGTACGTTCATTGGAGAGAAAGGGAACATTAAGACATTGTTTCTTTGGTCTCACAAGACCTTGCTTCTCTCGCCGTATTAGCACAATGCGGGTTGTTGAAATTCTTCTAGTGACCACTCATGAGGGGACAACCCAGGCTGTTGAATGCCTTGGTAGATTACTAACACCCAGGTGCTGAGGAGTTTATGCTCGAGGGACAGTCGTTGACTCCAATGACTGAGGATATTTACTTTCTGACTGGCCTCTCAAGGAGAGGGGAATCAATCAACCATCGTGCTTTTCCTCCTGGGTTGTACAACATAGCTGAATTGATCAAGCTACACTGCGAGGCTGGCATAGACAAAATGGGTTCTTAGGTGCCGATCCACAAAATTTCCAACCTATCCCTACAAGTGATAGTTTTACTTATTGGACGAATCACTGGATTTGCGGCCTTACATCAGGCTTCTCAGGCGCACATGCATTGTGTGGTACAGTACTTAAATTCATGAGTGTTTGACTGGAGCACAACCATGCTAGATTGCACGAAGAGACAGCTGACAAAGTGTCATGTGCGAGATAACAAAAACTTCAGGTTCAGGACTATTCTATGTTATTTTTTCTTCGAGAGGGTACCTAGCCTGAGTCCTCGAGAGACAGTACGGGGGTATGTGGCCTCTCTCCCAGCAGTTTACATATGGGTGACGTTGTTGCCACGACAGGGGGGAGGGAGGACCATTAAGGCCTTCAACGATGCTTTTTTCGATTGGTGGTCTCAGAAGATTTCGGCTATAGAGGACTACTCCTATGCCGAGATCAACTTCTCTAGGGATCCTGATATGCCCATACCTCCAGGAGAAGAACGAGAAGAGATATGTACATTTGTTTTTAATTTTTATTTCTTTATATATATCATTTTTTTATGTGTACTAGAGTATCTGACAACTATGTATCTGTTATGTATAGATGTGGGACCAGTGCATCCGACAGACTTCTCGAGGACCAGGCAACATCCTTGACCAGAGGCAGGACCAGCCGTAGCCGCCAGACTGACAACAACAACAGGGGGACCTCCAGTTGGAGAGTCTGAGAGAGTTTTGAGACAGGTGGAGCGGAATGTCACTGCGCTCACTTGTACAATCCCTATGGCAGAGATCGAGGATCTCCCACCATCGATGCAACCTCACGTAGTTGGGGTGCCACAGACCTAGGTCCAACTCTTCCGATATTTAGAAAATGTCGTGGTTCACTACGACAGGGCCAATAGGCCCCTCCCTTAGCTAGGCTAGACTACTTTCGTGCCA
>JZKD02S0382147.1:161479-193977 GCA_000966675.3 Picea glauca
GGGGGAGATAGAGAGGGGAAGAGGGAGAAAAAAAGGGAGGGGAAAAGGGGGGAAAGAGAAATGGGTAGGTGTTATAGAAATATTTTCCTCACCCTATGCAAATTTGCTGAGAAGGAATTTTTCCATTTCCCTATGCAGAATTGAAGTCTCTTTTTGCAGTTCCCAGCACTAAAAATAGTATTTTTCCACACATACACATCCTAACTATTATACAACATGCATATGCACAGGTTGCACCATTACAACCCGTGTACATCGAGTTTTGTGACCAAAATTAAAAATGGTGTTTGGTTTCCATGTCACGTCACGGGATCCATGATCCTTGACCTTCCATATACTGGAAACGTTATAAATCAACCCTTCGGTTCCATTTTAAGGCTATAAATGGGCCATATCCAAGATGTGGAAATGGGGAGAAGAATTCAACTTTGAGAGAAAAGTTACTCTGGAGAAATTATTCACTTCATATTGAGTCTACATCCCTTTATCCTTTTAAGTATGAACACATTGTTCATCCCCAAAGCTCTTCCCTACTTGATTGAGAACCTCATTGTCTCTCTTATATGATATTGCCTTTGGTGGAGGATTGAAGTGGTGGAGGCCCAACTGGAAGGGAGTTATTTTATCGGTTCTGAACCGTGCCGACATGAAAGTTTTTAATTCGTTCACTTTCGCTGATTACATTTTAATAGAAATACTCTTTTCTCATCCAATTAATGTCTTGAAAATATTTGATTTGTTATTCCATGGGCATATTTGTTATGAATATTGATGGATTATTCTATTTAATGTGCTAACTTTACATATTATCACCATATTCTTGCATTTCTTGGTTGTTGAGGAAAAGTTGCAGGTGTATTGATTTGAGTCAAGTGCTCAACGATGGACTTCATCGAACATATGGAAGAGGTAGGATCTTTATCTTGTCTTGTTAGCATATTTTTTTATATGGAATAATTGAGATTAGAGTTGATTTCTGCAGTAGTTTCCGTCTATTGTGGTTTACCCCATGCCATAGAGAGATTTTTCTCGTAACAAAATTGGCAACCATATTGGGGATAGAATATTCTTTTCAGGGTTTGGAGTGTGTTTCTCCTTTGATTGCTCTCATTTATATTGAGTTTCTTGTCCTCTGATTTCTTGACAACCTTTTTTCATTTTGATTCTGAGTTTCTTAGCCTTATCCTTAACCTGGCAGTGTTTTTACCTGACAATCATGTAGATACACGTGGTGTCCTTCTACAAGAAGCGTATATACATGGTTTTCTCTTGATAGTCACGTACATCTTTCTTATGTGATTGGTTGCTGAGTTTGATGTTTGTTGGTTAAGTTTTCATGGTTGTTGAGTCTTCTTAGGTCTCTTTTATGACTATTAAGTGCCTGCAGAGTGATAGGAAACCTTTATTTGGTTAAATTTTTTGGGCTATTTAGTGCTTGCATTTTCATTCTTTTATATTGAAAATAAAAAAATATTAAACATTTTGCATTGTTGGAATTTGATCTTTTGGGTTCTTATATTTTATCTTAGTACATGTATGGAAAGATTGCATTTTATTTTGAATTGCAGAATTAAATTGAAAATTGCATTTTGAAAGCTTATCATATTCGGAATTGAAGTTAGGAATTTGCATTTTATTCATATTCATTTATTTTACTTGTTGATTCATAACATCATCAGTTTCACTACTGCACCTTTGTGAGTAAGAAAGGCCACTAAAAGAAACACTAATAATTTAAAATTGATTAGAAACGATTTTTTTCTAGGGTGAACAAACTAGATTAGGATTTAGAGCCTTGGAATAGGATTTTGTGAGTAAAATTATCGAAGGTTGTTAAATCAACATATGTGTCTGAATAAGGGAGTGGTGAAATCCATTGTATAATTGGTAACGTCAAAAGGCTTCGCTTACACCCTAGTTAAGCATGAGGTCGCGTGAGGTTGGTTGAGGGGATATCCCCCCAATACCTTCTTAGTGTCAGATATATTTTTGGGGATCTATTCATATATGAGGATCTTGCTAGTACCTTTACCTCTGTGAGAGGTGGTGCTTTCTTGGTTTCAGGATTTGTTACCCCTCCCATACGGTGGACCTAACTTACGATTGTTCGCCTGTGCATCGGTTATATCATGGTTTCTTAGTTTCTTGACATAGGTACCACATAGGTTACTTGTAGGGGTTATTCTGCAGGTGCCCTGGGTCAGTTAAGGATCAAAAAACACACAACTTTTATGGAGTATTACCTCTCTGGGGGGATCTGAACGATTGGTTGTTAAGCCCACGAGGGCTCTTATAACTGATTATGATACCTCTGATCTTTTGTAGGGAGTCTCAGTCCCCTCTTGGGCGAGGCATACCTACTTTAGGGAGGGAGGCCCCCTTTAGCCACTTTATCCTGTTTGTGTGCATATAGGCCTTTTGTTTATTTTGGTGTACTCTTTGATTACTAGTTGGCCTTAGGATTTTTTTTTATATCTCAAGTCTTGAGTCATCATGGAACCATACAAAATTCCCCGTAGGTCTCGCCATTTGTTACGATTACCACCGCATCTCGAGTCTTTTCCTTCTAAAACGTGAAATTTATCAAATATGGTATGCACACCTCCACTTACCAGACTTGTGATCATATTGAATGGATTCAGAAAGATATTGGGAGTCCTTCGACTCCCATACCCACTATAGTTAATGATACTCCTTAGACACCTTCAACCACAATGGTTGTAGTGCCGAAGGTTCCTATCATCACTCATGTACGTCCTATAGTGAATACTCAACCTATAGCCACAAACCCTTTTGGGTCCCGTTGTCACTCGTTGAGATACAATATTTAATCCATCCCTACAACCTCTAGTCTTTTTTCTTATGGTATGCCGAATTTCACATCGCAATTTTCATCCTCCATCCCAACATATAATATGAATACTAGTATTGGACTTGGGGGCATGGATCCTTCACATACTCCTTTTTCGTTTGGTGGTTCTCATAACCCACAAATAACTCCTAAAATTGGAGGCCTTCCTCCTTTTCTTCCGGGGTCTAATCCTGGTCCTAATTCTTTTGGATATAGTGGTCAACCTGGAGGACAAGATGCTACTTATGGTCCATCCTTTACACATACCTCCTCTACATCAAGTCCAACCAACATGTTTGGCATCACAAATCCACCTTTATCCTCCAGATTCACACCCGGGGGAGGTCAGTTTCATACCTTGGGAAACCCCCAACCTGGAGCTACTCTGACTCAAGGAATTTTTTACAACCCTCATCATAACGTTCCTACTGGAATGGTTCCCAACCAACCCTTTATCAATCAATTTGGAGGAGGGTCTTACAATCCGGGACAGGGCCATGGTACATACTAGAACCCCGGATGGGCTGCGATTCCCCAACAACAATCTTCCTAGGATCTTGGGGATAGATGTCGCAACCTCGTCTCCCTTTTCTGTCTACGCTCAATCTGTCATACTTGTCTATATTAATGAATGACCCTATGCGTCATGATATGACATGCCCCCCCGTACCCACCAATATTCCTTCGGATATTCCAAAATTTGAACGCAAGACTGGTGAGGATCCTGGTGATCACGTCACTACATTTTATATTTGGTGCTCTTCAAATTCCCTTAACGATGATTCTATTCATTTAATATTGTTTCAATGCACCCTCATGAGTGTTTTTGAAAAAAGGTACATAGAGCTACCAGGGGGACGTATGGAACTTTTAATCAGATGGTTTTAGTCTTCCTCAACCACTTCCAAATGTCAGTTTGTTATGATGTTGGAATAGAACTTATGTCAGCATCTCGTCAGGAAAAAACCACCCATATATCGGATCACATATAAGAGTGGTGTAGATGGAAGAGGTTGATCAAGGCTTACATACCTCTAGAATTCCTACTAGAGTGGTTCCTTAAGTCTCTACAACCATATATTTCGAAGGATGTTTCTACATTCATGGTTACATCTGAGGAAGAAGTGATTTTTAAATCCCATCAGTTAGACCTTATATATGCTCAGTTTGGGATGTTATACGATATTCTTCCAGATGCACAAAGGTCAAACTATGACCCTAGACAAAATCATGGGCCTCATGGCATTGGCATTGTAGGCTCCACTAATGTGAAATCAACAGACTTGGTGACAAACCAGTTGAAAGAGTTCTCTCTAAATCAGTCTATAGGATGGACAACTTCATCTGTTTCCTCCACCCCCACTCATTCGGTGGATGTACATTCTGTTCAATCGTCGACCAACCCGAATGGTAACCAACAACCAGGAGGGAATAAAAATAAAGGACGTGGTAACAGTCATAAGGTTGGGAAGAATAATAATAAACCCAAGGACAATGGTAATAATGAGAAGTCGAATAATAATGTTGGTAAGGGAAAGAAAGAAAGGTGGAAGATGAAGTCTATTGCAAGCTTTGTACAGAAGATTACCTTACCCACTTGTGCCCCAAACTTGCGGAAGCTGCGAGGTTGTTGTATCTACCACCCATTGTGTTGACTAATCCTTTTCCACATAATCAACACATGGCCTCGAGATCCTTGAATGTAGAAAATGCGGTGAGTGAGAGTCAAAACCGACCGATGCAAGGTGGTGATTGCCTATGCATTAATATGGTTAAGTCTGAGGTAAATGTAGCCACTCGATCTCACGATTATAGTTATTCATAGAATATAGCTGGTATAGAGTCTCCCCCTCCTCCAGAGACACCTTTATAGATAAAAAAACCAGAGCCCCCGCCTTGTGTTCCGAAAGGAGTACTAAAATTCTCTACCCACAATCCTAATGCTAGAGCCAACCAAAATTACTCTATTGTTTAGGATCTGGGTCAAATCCCTTGTGCGATGTCATCTCTGGAGGTGATCCAGACATGTCCTTCACAAAGGAATTCCTTGTAATCTACGTTAGGATATCTAGATCCCAGTGGCTCTAAATCTATCAAGTTTGACGTCATGGATGTGAAGCCTCTCTTTCCTTACCATGTGACATTCTAAATCCACGTGGGTTACTCAAAGTATACCATCAAACCTACTATTGTTGATGAAGGCGCTGCAACATGTGTGATGTCCCTAGTCTGTTGGAAAGCCCTTGACTCTCCAACCCTCTCTCAATCTCCGACCATGTTGACTTCTTTTGACGGTCATTCTTTCCACCCTCACAGTATTATTCCTACCTTCCCAGTCTAGTTAGGTGGGAAGGATGTGGAGGTGGATGTCGAGGTGGTTGATGCACCCCTCGACTATAAATTGTTACTAGGAGGCAACTGGACTCATGCTATGACTGCAAATGTATCGTTCGTCTTCGATACTCTTTACTTTCCTCACGATGGGAAGATCGTGACAATATACCAGTTATACTTTGCATATTCTAGCCCCAATGCATTGGTTGGACCGTTTATCCTCGTGATTGACAATTCTCAACCAGAAACTGAGAATATTGCTGTCGAAATGTATTCATCCCTTATGGATAACTTTGACTTCATAGCACTGATTCATCATATCTACGCCATGTCCAGTAGGCATGCTTCATCAATGAGGTCCATTTCTTTTCGCACTTCATATTTTAAATATCCTTGGACCCTACCTTCCTTGATTTTGTCTTGTGAAGGTCAATCACATACTAGAATGACTATGCCACTATCGACAACAGAGATATTGTATAAAACTGCTCTTGAATATTTTGTTGATCCAGATCTTGGTACCTCATATATGGATGAGAAGGATCCTGTTCTCGAGCCCGTATGGGCCACTTCATTGTCTTGTTCATGTGACTGTGTGTCGATGATAATTTATCCTCAAATGAAGAAATTGTAGAGGCCATGAATGGTTCTGACAGGACATGGGATGATATGCACCATCGCTCTTATTTTCTCCCAGAGCTTGGTAGAATCGAACAAGATGATTTTAGATCTTCCTTGAGTGAGAAATTTCGTCATGCCAAATTTCCACTTGATATGCATGAAATTTATTTCGAAGAAAAACATGGAGAGTATCTCTCCCACCGTCATGATCGATATCTCTCATATTCCTGTCAAGTTTGAAAATGTATACATCGGTGTAGATTGTTCACCAGAGGAAATTATGATTTACACCAATCTCTTTAAAGAACTATGTGATGTGTTCACTTGGTCATATGTAGAGATGCAAGGAATCGACCCTCGAATTATCGAACATGAGATTAAACCTACCTAGATGCTAAACCTATTTGGAAACGAATTAGAGATGTCAATCCTAGGAGGGCCCTTTCTATTAAGGCAAAGGTAGAAAAACTTCTTAACGCTGGATTTATCTACCCGGTTCCCTTGAATAAATGGGTATCCAAGACCGTTCTTGTGAATGAAAAGCAAGGAACCATCCATGTATACATGTATTTCCATGACCTGAATAAGGCTTGTCCCAAAGACAACTTTCTGACACCCTTCATTGATCAAATTCTCGATGAGTGTGCAAGAAGAGAATTTTTTTATTTTATGGATGGATTTTTAGGATATAACCAAGTTCAGATTAAGCCTGAGGACCAAAATAAGATGACATTTATTTTTCCTTGGGGTACATTCACATATCGTAAAATGCCTTTCGGCCTCAAGAACGTCGGATCAACCTTCAAATGAGCTATGACCTCTCATTTCACAATCTCAAGCATATAGTAGAAGCTTATCTCCATGATATTGCTTCTCACTCGCGTAAGAGAGTGGACCACCCTACACACCTTCGGCTAGTTTTTGAAAGATGTCACCATTACTGCATCCGTTTGAACCCTAAAAAATGCATCTTTTGCATTAGGTCAGGTCTACTTCTAGGATTCTTAGTCTCTGAGACTGGGATCATGGTGGATCTGTTAAAGGTTGAGGCAATACTTTGATTGCCTCCCCCATGAACTATTCGTCAACTTCAAGGTTTACAGAGGAAATATAACTTTTTACCATGGTTTATAGTGAACTATGCCAATATAATTATTAAGGGTTTCATGCTTCTCTTAAAGAAGGACACTCCTTTTATCTAGGATGAGAAAGCCTAGGAATCCTTCGATTCTTTGAAGAAATGCCTGGTATCGACGCCTCTGCTGAAGTCTCCTGACTACAGTAGAGATTACTTGCTTTATATCACCGCGTCTGAAGAGACGATTGGCATGGTGTTGGATTAGGAGGATGACAAGCTCCGTTAGCACACCATTTACTATCTTATTCAAAACTTAGTCAGCCCTAAACTCAAATATTCTCATGTTGAAAAGCTAGCTTTGGTTGTCATTCACGTGGTTCAATGATTATGACACTATATATTTCTTTGAAAAACCATTGTGGTTGTCTATGTCAATCCATTTCAATATGTCCTTACTAGGCATATCATAGGGGGAAAATACAATAAATAGATTGTCATTTTATAGGAATTTGATCTTGATTTCGCTTCTCCAAAATCCAAGAAATCACTAGTTTTTTCAGAGTTAATATCCAACTTCCCTTGGTTAGATGAGGATGTTATTCATGTTGATTCATTTGCAGATGAACACATTTTTCTTGTCTCGTCGTCCGACCCTTGGTATGGAGATATTGTTGTCTATCTTGAAACTTTGAAGTTCCCTCAACATCTCTTGAGAGATGACTGATGGAGTATACGATACCAAGCTAAGAACTACCTTATCATCGATGAAACTCTATATTGTCGAGGAGTAGACAATATATTGCGTCGTTTCTTGAATCACAAAGAATATGAGTCTATTCTAAATGACCACCACAGTGGGGATTGTGGTGGTCATCTATTCTGGCTTACGACAGCCTAGAAAATTTTGCAAGCTGATTATTTTTGGCTGTATTTTTTTTAAAGATTGCATCGAAGTGGTTAAGAAGTGTCACCCCTTCCAGGTTTTCATTCAGAAGATGTGCTCGCATCTATCCCCTCTCCATCCAGTCATTATCGTTGATCCCTTCACCAAGTGGGGGGTGGATTTTGTGGATTGCAAACAACTTCGGATGGGGGGCATCATCAGATTATTGTGGTCATAGACTACTTTACAAAGTGGGTCGAGGCCATGCCTATAGTTAAATCCGATGGTAAGTCTACTTCTTTCTTTGTGTTCAATCAAATTATAGATAGGTTTGGAATCCCGAGTGAGATTGTCACTAATCATGGAAGTCACTTTTAGAATGAAATGATGAAAGAATTAGCATCAAAACTAGGGTTTAAACATGTTCATTCTTCCCCGTACTACCCCTAGGAAAATGGACAAGTAGAGGCCATGAAAAACTCTCTCAAGACCATTTTGCAGAAAATTGTCAGCTAGAGAAAATCTGAATAACATATCATGCTTTATCCAACACTTTTGGCATACCAAACCTCGGTTAATACTTCCATCCGTTTTTCTCCTTTCCAGTTAGTGCATGGTGTGGATTCGATCCTACCTATTGAATGTGAAATCCCATCTCTTAGATTGGCATTTGCGCTCCTACCTGACACTTTCGATCTCAAACAATGCTCATACACTTAGAGATTCTAGACGAGCAGCATCAAGAAGCCTCCATGGATATCAAAGAAAATAAATGACATGTCAAGGTCCAATATGATAAGTTTGTCTGTGCTCAGCAGTACGCCAAGGGTGACTTGTTCCTTCTATATGACCAAGCCAAGGAACCACTGGGGGCAGGAAAATTCAAACCCATGTGGCACGGTCCCTATATCATGATATGTGTCTTAGAAAAATGAGCCTATGAATTAGAATATTATGAAGGGAATATGCTGATTGAGCCAAAAAAATGGTCTCTACTTGAAAATATATTACGCTTGACTCCCAAGCTTGGGTGTAACTTTTTGTATACTAATGTATTTTCGTGTATGTATATTTTTCCCTCTTTCTTATCTTCAGCTTGCTTACCAAGTTTTCCCTTGGTTGGCAGATGTCAACAGAGACTTCGGTCTACTTAGGATTCGTAGACAGGGCCAGTCGTCATAAACGGAACTTGGCTTCTGCTGCTTGGGTTGTTTACTCACCAGATGGTCTACTGGTGTCTTCAGGTGGCATTTTCCTAGGGCCATCAATGAACAATGTGGCCGAATATAACACTGTTATAGAACTTTTGCATAATTCAATTTCACATGGTATTCTCTCTTTAGAAGTTCGCCTGGACTCCCAGTTAGTAGTATGTCAGTTGAACGACAGTTACTGTGTGTGAGACCCTACTCTACTCAGAGGGTTCTTATGGGTACAAATTTTGGAACGACATATTGATTTTATTACTTATCATCACATACCTAGAAGTTATAATTATGTATCTGATGCATATGCTAATTTTGTTTTAGATTGGCATTTGTCACATAACTAAAGCAAAGAAAACACTTTCATCAATGTACAGATTGTAATAAAAGTAAATCTAAAGATCAATTTATATATATATATTTCATCTCTCCAAAAATATGGTGTTATAGTACAAAATTTGGGCTCACACTCTAAAAATACATATACGTTCAATGATATAATAATCACGGCAATAATCACGGAATCTATGCCTGTGGTGTCGGATAGGTGTCATGATATCATACTATGGCGTTCGTGAGATGCCGAAAGAGTCATACCCAAGAAAGAGGCACACCTACCACCTTTCATTGCATCGCCTCTGGAAGATCCTCTACCTGAACCATGGGAATCCTTTGCGTCACATGAGACAGGTTGCCCTGCATGTTTTGAAGCACTCTATCAACATCCCCTCCCACTAGCTCATCCCCTCGGTGTCTCCAACAATGTTGTGGAAGTCCATCTGGACGTCGTGGACCCACGTCTGCGTCACATACATGTTTAGTTAGTACTTGACATCACACAAAAATATTTTTTTTTTCTTATACAAAAATACAAAAAAATGAAATATTCAAAAACTTTTGCATACCTATGTCTCTGTAGGCAGAACCTAGTGGTAACAACATGTCCAGATCTCCTCTAAAGTCAATCCCTACATAAGGGTAGTCCTATAGAGACATCATCTTCTGACTCGACCAGAATAAAAACTCGTTGTTGTAGGGTGTTGGGACCCTACCACCTCCCTACCCCCTCATCACCTCGGTCCACCATGCAATGAATAGATTGCGAGGTCCATGTGGAACAATCTCAACTCTAGGGCCCAAGCCTGGAACCCACTCGAATAAAAAACTACACATGATAGACATGAACTTGAAGTTCCTCTTTCTACCCAGTTTGCAGTCTGTCAGCTGGCTCTTCATGTTGTCCAGTAGTGAAATGCACCAGTTGTAAACCGTGGATCGCAAGCACTCCACTGAATAGAACATAAGTGGCCTTTATGCCTGGTGCAAATAGGTTGACCCTGTGATCTGTTTCAACACTAGGAATACAATATTGAGACTTATATTGTTGATCGCTCTGATCGAGAGTTGGCTCCCTACCTACTCGGTCCCTGCAATGCAATGGGTGGATATGCAGTCCTCTATGTTCATGCCACTCCAAGCTCCCTAGGATTTGAGGTTCACCACCTCACCTCGACGTGACAATCCAGTCAAGAAGTATATGTCCTCAACTTCAATCCCCAATGGTTTTCCATCAAGGTTGAAGGTTTCCGTATCCGGATCCCAGTAGTTCATTGACATCTGGAGCAGTCTCACTTGATCCCTCATACCTTTGAGAGCCCAAAACTTATATAGCCCACATATTTTTAAGGCCATCTAGACCCTTGGATCTCTCTCCACTGCAACATCCACCTCTTCATGCTCTCTTTCTCTCCACTCTAGCACCATCCTGCAAGATTCAAACCATTTTTTGAGTTAGTAACATTTTAAAAGCCATATCCACAGACTTGTCCGTGGGCTACAGTTTACACAGTCGCATATAGGGATTCTTATACATTGGTTGTTTTGCAAACAATCACATATAGGTATGCATATATGCGACCCAATGATCTATAGCTCGTGTATACCCTAGTTTCTAATTTGCGCCCTAAAATGCTAAAAAAAGGAGACATAATTGCAAATTTTAATCCACTAGAAATAAACAGAGGAGCAAGATGAATTGCCTAGTCCAGACAGTTGTTGATTCCATCACTTGTGGCTCCCAAAATCAGCCACGAGTGATGGAATCAACAATGTACAATGACATGGCTCTATTTCCATGAGGGTTTTCATCAAACACCATGTAAAAATGATCCATCCAATTATTCATGATATTTAATTATTTACACCAATCAATGAAAATATGTGGTTCATCAGTCTGAGGAATTAAGTTGGTATTGGGGCCTTTAAAGGGGTGAAACATCATTTCTAATGTTATTTTAAATATTTTCTCATATTGATAATTAATCCCATCTTCATCAAAAAATTTCAACTCCCCCTAAGAAGTAATATTGTATAAATCTCTTTGGGAATTGGTAATTATGTCAATGATAGAGACAAGAATTTTCCCAAATGAGTGATAGAAATGGTCTCCCTTTCTAAACATAACACTTAGGAATATGAAATTTATCATTTCCACCAAAATTTCAACATTTAAATCTTGAGGAGGGTTAAGATATTGAGGCTCTTGGTTTTCCATTTAGACTGCTTGAATTGGAGGTTTTTGGTTGTCATTTCTAAGCTGAAGATTTTGAGGGTTATGATTTTGAGAAATCAAATTTTCAAGGTTTGGGTTTTGACGATTTTCTATTGGAAATAAAACAAGATCATTGGTTATGACACATATAATGTTTTTATTAAATATAAACAGTATTCTAACAACAAGAAGAAAAAGAATTGAAGGATTTTAGGGAGAATAAAAAAAACTCTAACTCAACAACGTTGTCTACAAGAAATGAAATTGTCTTTGTCCTTCTTGACGAAAGATTTTTATGTGATGCTCATTAATTGGGGTGATTTTGTGCTTGATTGGATGACCTTGTTGTTGAGGGTGGTGTTCTTAAAAAAAAACATTGTGTTTTCTCTCTCAACCGCACTAAAATGAGAAAAAGTCATGACCCTTTGCATTTTTTTCAAGTACAATATAATCCATACTTGATATAACATGTATGCAATATGTCACATATGTGTAATATCATGTACATGTTCCTTAAACCTAGTCATCACCTTGGTGCTAGGTGTGGCATCCCCAAGTTTGAGCTAAAAAAATGTATTTTCGTTATGGATTTTGGAAACATGCATGCATTTTGGAAATGATGGGACAAATTAGTGGACTTGACTTCATGTTAAGGCCCTTCTCCTTTCCCTAATTGACCTATCAATTGTTGTGGAACCCTGCGATTCTTCTTATCTTATAATGTACTCATGTTTTGATTTCTTTTAGTAATTAATAAATCTACATTAATAAATAAACCAAACAAAATTTTAATTAACATAAAATTGAAAATAATTCTTATTAATTATATAATTATCATATAATTGGTCATTATTAATGTTAAGATATGTTCTCCATATGAAATGTATTTTTAAGTCCAATTTGTTCTCAAATGTATATATTTATGTCACATTGTAATTAATTGAATATCCCTACCATGTTAGTACAAGGTAAGCGTGAGTTTTACTTGCTAGTTTAGGAGTATTGTTAGAACGAGGCTTAATATATTTGGCACATATAAATCTAAATCTATCTATTAAGACCCGTGTCATTGTAAATGAAATGAGAAGAAGAGGAGACTAAGTTTAATATTCAAGTGCATTCTTTTTACTCTGTGCGATTTTTTCTTTTTTATATTTGATTTTTTTTAATGTGTTTATAGATTTTTTAATTCAATTTTTCAAAAATAAATATTAAACTGGTTTAGATTTTCTTTATTATATTTGATTTTTTTAATGTGTTTATAGATTTTTTAATTCAAATTTTCAAAAATAAATATTAAACTGGCTTAGATATAGATATATGATTTCTCAAATCTTTAATAGATTGTATCACTCTTCATTGCCTCTTATATTTGTGTGATTTTTTCTTTATTATATTTGATTTTTTTAATGTGTTTATAATTTTTTTAATTTATTTTTTCAAAAATAAATATTAAACTTACATAGATATAGATATATGATTTCTCTAGTCTTTAATATACTGTGTATCAATTTTCATTGTCTCTTATATATGTGGTACACAATTTTGTTCGAGATCAATACCCACCACCATCTTGCTAGTGCCTATGGTAGATTATAGATGACCACAATTTTGTTAGAGATCAATACACACCACCATATTGCTAGTGCCTATGGTAGATTATAGATGTGACTTATAGCTCGCCCCTATATTAGGTATAGGTGCTTCTAGTTGCTCTTTCCCATGTTCAAATGATTCTATATGTTATTACTAATTCACTTTTTTATTCGGTAATATTATATTGGCACTCCAATTACTAGTTGAGACCAATTCCTAGGGTGGGTATGCAATACAATATTGGCAGTCCAGTCTTGAAAACCAATCCCACGTTGTCAACCTATCTATTGGGTCTAGTGCCCTATTGGATCTAGTGCCTTAGCCTATCATTCCCCTGTCTATTGGATCTAGTGTTTTATATTGGGTATAGTGCCTTAGCCATTTCCCACTTGTCATCATCAGTAAGTTGATCCGACCATTTGAATGCCTTAACCAGTCCCCACTCATATCGATACAAATACATACATAGTCAATAGCTTTTTATTAAACATATTGATAAAAAGGAGCATAATTGACTAGTAGTCATTTATGAATCTAGCTTATTGACTGTCATGGTTATGTATTCCATAAACTCCTTCCTATCACCTGCCTTTTAAGAAGCAAGCGTCCCCTCCCTCTCAGTGCCCGTCTATCTGGTACGATCAAATAGACCTTCAATCTGATGCACACCACAGGCAGGGGCTTGCTTCTTTGTTATTGGTTGGATATGCATGTATAGGATGCCCCCCTACTCATTTCCACTTGTCAATTTCTAGTGTAAGAATGGGGAAATACCATGTTGTTGGGCACTTTAATTGTCTAAATAAATAGATAATTAAGGTGTTCAATATAAATTGTCAAATGCAGGTAAGTTTTGTTATTGTAAGATAATTGTGCATAGTCCATGCTAGATTTATGAAAGCAACACTAATCAAATCGCAGTAAGGTAAATTAACACTAAAAGAAACAGAATTGAAAAGATGAACACTAACACAAGTTGCTGACACAACTGGAGTTCCAATCTATTGTTGCTGAATTGAAGTCACACTTCCATAATTGAAATCACACTTGCATAATTGAAATCTAATTTCTAGGAGTAGAAATTGATGAGTGTATAAGAATCCTGGAATATCTAATATATTCTAATTTTATATATTACTCTTGCAGAAGGAAGTTCTATGCTAATTTTTGAAAGGAAGTCTACTTAATTGCAGAAAGGGAATTCACACTTCTATTTACTTTTGCTTGAAAATAAAGATTTAATCTAATGCAGAAAATGAATTATCTTTCAAAGCAATTCTCCAGCAGTGTACAACAATTGATTCTAATTCTCATGAGACACATTGATGCACATTAACAGAAAGGGATTGAACTGTAACAACAAATGTATTCTAGCAAAGCATAAGAAGATAAATCACACAACTATAAATAATCAAAGTAGTAATCTAAAATTCACAACAGAGAGGAGTCTGTGAGGAAGGTGGGCCCTTTCCTTCTCACTGAATCCACTCGGAAAGACTATAGTAAGTTAGAGAAACTCAATTCAATTCTTTATTAAATCACCCAAAGGTTCAGATACAAAATGATTCACTTCACTTCACTATTCCACAACTGATATCCATGTCCCTGTGATTACAAAAGCTCTGTTATTTAAAGACATATTCATTCAGTTGAAATGGACTAAAAATAGACTTGAGAATAAGAGATTCTCAGGCTATTCGTATGATATAAAAGATCTGTCATCATTACAAGATCTGGAAATGATCTTGATCACCAGTGTGAGCCAAAATGTATAACAACCTTGAGGATCTGTCTTCAGGATTCAGATTTGAATGATATACCAGCTTCCAGGATCGGTGGGCATCTGTTGCAACAGGTGTAACAACTTCTAAAAAAGGTGTGGAGTTGTTGTAGTCATGTAACAACATGCAGAACTGGCACACAGTTGTAACAACTGGTGTAACAACAACAATCTTTCTTCAAGACTTGGTTGTTCTACACATTTTGATCATTAGTTGAACATTCATGGATAAAATATGAGAAATGCTACCAATCAAACATGTTAAGTAAATAATAATATAAAAGCAAGATCAATGATTCACACCTTGGGAAAAAGGTCTTAGCAAACATGATATTAGGCATTTTAGCATATAAATGGTAAGGTTGAATGAGCAAAAGATATAGTGAAAAAGGGACATTTATGGGTCCTAACACATGCCTCGTTCAATCTATCCCCCCCTTTATTATTGAGCAACCATAAGTGAAATATTGTTGATTGACCATGACAGGAAGATTCTAGTATAATAGATTTTATTTCTTTTTGGGCGACAATACTATGTTGTTGGTCATTCTTTATAGATATAATTATGTGAAGGATATTTCTTTTCCTTTCTTGGATTCAGAGTATTGTTAGATATCTACCTATAGACTATAGAAGGGTTATTTTTTTGGTTCCAGGGATAGTCTAAAGTGGTTGTTTCAGATTTTCTTAAGGTGTATATTGCATATCAGTTGTTTGTTTATTTGTGTGAGGTCTGATTGAAAATTAATTAATCTAGTTCCTTAGGTGCTTCCTTTCCTAATGTTGTTGTTACTAAGGTATATACTGCATATCAGTTGTTTGTTTATTTGTGTGAGGTCTGATTGAACATTAGTTAATCTAGTTCCTTAGGTGCTTCCTTTCATGATGTTGTTGTTGCTAGGTTCTATCAGATAATGAAAAGAACAAATTACTTCTTCAATGGGTAGGTTCGAGGGCGTATCCATCCTAAGCAAATCCTATCTAGTGGTTGGTGGTTTCAATGCTAAGCATGATTCCTGTTGGTAAGAGAGTTATATAGCTAAGAGAGTAATGTCTTCCTTCCTTTTGTGAGTAGTAGTGATCCAAGATCAATAATATGATATTTGAGTGAATAAGATGCATAATAAAGTGATGAGTGTTCGTAGTGAAGTTATAATTAGTAAAAGAGAGATTTTATTTCTTGCTGAGGTAATAGTGCAGTTAACCAAAGCAAGAGTGAAGATACTACCCCTCTTCACAGTGGTGTCCGTTTCACCATGTTAGCATGTTACCATCATGATTCATAGGTCTACCCTTTCAAAGTGGTAGTGCAACCCTATGAATCTCATAGTGTCGATGGAGTAGAAAACTCCTAGGTCCAACCAACATCAAAGTGGTGAAAAGGATAGGCCCTTTATGATTAAATCAAGCAAGGGCTTTCAAAAGGATATGTGACTGGTGTAAAGGCCCCACACCATTGGATAGGGACCACACACACCCTAAGAAATGCAAGTTGATCATTATGATTATTATTCATACCTAACCAACTTATAATCCTTTTGACCTAATATAAGATTACTAACGAGGAGTCGATACGCTGCTCGAACAAAGGGAGAGGAACCTGTCCCCTAGAACTTCCTACTTATAATAATACTTCAACCTTTATAAACCTATTAATACTTGAACATTATGATTTTCTTCATACCTAGTACTTAAACATCATAACTATCTTATGAATATTGAGAAATACCGCCAAGAGTATACATATTCTCTTTATTCGTACCTCTTTTAATTCCAAGAGGAGTTGTTATGTTCTTATTCCTTCCCTAAAGAGTCTAAGGAGTATTATTATTACCTTATATAATCCCACTGTCTAGGTAAAATATTAGTAAGAGTCTGGATTTTGGGTGTTAGTGTTGATTATTGGTTCCTAGGTTAAAGAGTAGTTATAGGTGTAACTTACTAAAGAGGGTTCTCATCCTTGTTGTTGTTATAGGGTTCTCATCCTTGTTGTTGACTTCTATTAGATTCCTATACTCCTAATGATAACCTGGTGAGTTCTATTAGAGTCCCAGACTCCTAATGATGACTTTAAAAAACCAACTATTATTAATTTAACAACTTTTAATACAAACATCATACCTATTTATTTATCTCTTCAATTTATAATACTTAAAGAAGAAATCTTCTTCATCTCTTGAACCTAAAGAAGAAATCCCAATATGAATATAAAGAAGAGTTGTAATCCTCTACTTATCTTCTTAAAGATAAGACCATCTTAAAGTATTAATATCTTTTATTAGTCCCCATTGAAGGCGTAGAGGGACTATAGTGATCGATAATTCGTTGACTTCATATTAATATGTCCTTTGACTATAAATTTCCACATCACCTGTATTGTCAAACTATAGAAGTAAAAACATTATTTTTTATATAACAAAAAAAACCTTATATGTCATTGTCTCATTGGAGAATAGATTGGAGGTCTTATTGACAACTTTGTTGTTCCCAATGTTGTAAATGTTTAGATATCCAAATTTTTGAGCTTAGACACTCTTTTTTAATTTTATTAAATTTTTACTGAAATGTTTACATACCGAAAGTTTTGAGCATCGAAGTTGTTTTTTTAATGTTTTTACTATTTCTAATTCTATTGAAATGTTTACATACAGACGGTTTAGAGAATTGAAACTCTTTTTGAGGTACTTGAATAGGCCTGACAGCTTAAATGTTTACATAGTGCGAGGCCCTTAAATAGGTCTGACAACTTAAATGTTTACATAGCACGAGGGCCTTAAATAGCTTGACAACCTTAAATGTTTACCTAAATAGGCTTCTCAGAGTACATTTCCCTTGAATATTTCCATACAATGTTGCAGTGAATTTGGACAATATTGTTGTCCACTTTCAGTTGCATAGCCATCGCATGTTTCATACTTCTTCTATGCTTGGAATGAAATTTAGTCATCATTGAAGATACATATATAGTTTACTGGTTCGGTGGCTGCTTCTTTTTCATTGGTTAGTTGGTTCGTCAGTTGCTTCTTGTTGTTGTTTGGTTCAACTTTGCAAGGTTGAGGACCTACACCTACGGTTGTACCTGTTCGTGCTTGTTTCTTGCTTTTTTTTGCTTCAAATTTGTAAGGTTGGGGTACTGCATATGCAGTTGGAGCTATTATTTTTACTTTGCGGGGTTCAAGTCCTGCACCCACAATTCAACCTGCACTTCTGTCGTTCATCGTTTTCGAGTAAGTTTGGATGCCATAATTTCATTTGTATTCGTTCTTTAATTTTTACTGTTTGTAGTTTGGAAGTAAGAATGTTTAATTATTTCTACTCACATGGTCGTCATATGTTTCAGATTTCTTCTGTTCTTGGGATGCAGTTTGGTAATTATTGAATATACATATGTTGTTTACTAGTTTAGTGGTTGTTGCTTGTTCTCTAGTTCGTTGGTTCTTCGATTGATGCTTGTTGTTGTTTGGTTCAAGTTTGCGAGTTTGAGGTCTTGCAGCTGCAGTTGGGCCTGTTCGTGCTTGCTTGTTGGTTTGTTGCTTGTTGTTTTATTTTGTTTTCTTCAACTTTGCAAGGTTAGGGTCCTGCGCCGACAGTTGGAGCTATTTTTTTTCACTTTGTGGTGTTCAAGTCCTGCACCCACAAGTAGACCTACGGTTCTATCGTTCATCATCAACGAGTAAGTTTCAATAGTATACTTTCATTTTTGTTCATTGTTTACTATTTGTTATTTTCATTTTGCAAGTAAGAATGTTTAAGTATTTATTCATCGTTCTTATCCTACAGACTTTGCATAGAGGTTGGCATATCTTTTTCTCCTGCTCTTCAATTTTCCTTTGATTGTTTCCTGGGACTCTGCACCATGTCCATGCCAGTGTCGTGTGCACAACTTCGACTGTCATTTTTTCTAGCATTGCAAATTCCGGTACTTTTTCGTGTGTGACGAAGTCCAAATATAGCACCTATCCCATGCCTTCCTATCCCATATAGGAATCGAACCCATGTCTTTCGAATGAAAAATACGATGTCAAGCTTGTTTCCTTTATAGGATGTTCTTGTACAATAAAACTGCATGTAGGTGTAGAAGGGATAGGTATGATACAACCATGCATAGGCTTCAACAAAATTGCACAAAATTTGCATATCTTTCCGTCCTTCTCTTAAATTTTTCTCCTAACTCTGAACCATACCTACGTGCCTTTGAAAAATGTTCTTGTAGAAGAAAAAGATACTGAGATGGTGCTAGCAAGAGTGGTGTTCCGTGGATTGCAAATTTCAATATTCAATTTCTATGCCACTTCGCGTGCAACGTTGCTAACATAATGAATATGTTCTCAAATGCATCACACCATTTACATTTGGACGAAACCATTATCATTCTAGGATACTTCAATGTTGACATGTTACAAAATAGTGGCACAAAAAATAATTGGACAACTACATGTGCAATTACAATGTCCACTTTCTTTTTGTTAAGATAAAACATGTGCAAAACACACTTATTAACCATACATGGTGAAATGTTCCCATATCACAATACAACCTCTTTATCTTATACACGGACTGGTTTGACCACGCTACAATTTTTCTTGTACTTGAAATATGAAATATGCATCAAAGATATTGCAAAATTATATTTCCATGTCTTAAAGCATATATGGATACTTTGTTGCACAAAACCAATATCATTCAGCTATGACCATGCGATTTTTTAATATTTTTTAGCTTGTAATATAGTTTGGACAGGAAAAATTCTATATAATTACAACCATGGATCAAGAAAAGCAAAGGTTCATGTTTCTAACTCTCTTTTATTCTATTTCTTTGATTCTCATTTACTGTATGTACATATTACTTGTTCTCCCCTACATACCAACTTCCATTCATGTTCATTGTATTTTGTGTGTTCCCACATTGAAACAAACATAATAACTGGAGAATACGAAGGACTCTTTACCGCAAATGTAGAAGAAGAGACACAAAGGTGCATGCTTGTACTCTTATTTCATATTCCATTGTTTTGTATTTCATTTATTGTTTGTATATGTGTTCTACTGCTTTGCACCTAATTTATTGTATGTAGATACTACGCATCTTCCTACATAATAACTTATATTCATGTCAATTGTATTATATGTGTTACTACATTGAAATAAATCGAACTCTGTTTATTTTTTTACATGTCTTCCTACATACCAACTTGCCTTCATGTCCATTATATTTTTCTGCATTGCTACATTTAAACAAACAAAATATCTGGAGAAGATGAGGAACTCTTTTCCACAAATGTAGAAGAGGAGATACAAAGGTGCATGCTTCTACTCTTATTTCATATTTGATTTTTTACTATTTCATTTATTGTCTATATATTTGTTCTACTTGTTCTACTGCTTTGCACCTGATTTGTTATATGTAGATACTATGTATCTTCCTACATAGTAACTTATCCTCATGTGAATTGTATTCTTTGTGCTGCTACATTGAAATAAATAGAACTGTATTTCATTTTTTACATGTCTTTCTACATACTAACTTACCTTCATTTCCACTGTATTTTATGCATTTCTACATTGAAAGAAACAAATTAGTTGGACAAGAAGATGAATTCTTATATGCCACAACAGAGGGAGCTGAAGTACAATCTTCGAAAAGAAATACCAACTGGGATAGTAAATCAAACACACAAAACGAGTAGGTGCATATATTATTGGACTAGAAAACGATGATTTGGAAACAATGGGCCTTTGATGAGATGTCCCACTTCCAAACATTTCCCTCCCCATTTCTATTTTCCCACTTTCTATTATCCCTTTTTTTCCCTCTTCTATACTTAACTAAATTCCCCTTTGTTTTTCTCCTCTACTTTCTCTTTCTAGTTGCTTCGCTTGGTCGTCTTTTCGAAAATGTCTAGGTGTGTGGGTTGGCAGACTCACGGGTTCACATTTATACACATGCTTCTATATCATGATTCCGATGGATGGTCTCCTCATTCCATACTTAGCCATTTTTTCGATTGTGGGTTCCCGGGCTGGCGGGCTCAAGATTGCACCTCTAGCTTCAGAGGTTCTGTGATATACAGATTGGCCGCCATACCCCCCATCATGCCCTATTCCATGTTACACAATTTTGCAGTCAAAAAATTCGAGGCATACAATTTGACTATTGGGTCCTCATGTTTCCTGAGTATCCCTTGACACCCTATTTCGTATTCCATCTCCTTCGAGCCGGTATGTGACATTCAAAAAAATTATGGACAATATATAATGCATATTCTTATTTAATCCTTCTTATGTTTATCTACACATGCTTTCATCATAAAACGTTGGACTAGTGACATGGCCATGAGTAGTCAATAATCGCAAACATCAACAAAATGACAAGGCCAAAGGTAAAGATTCATACATTGTGTTCTTGATATGTTTACGAAACAAATATCCTGAGCTATTTATTCATCTATTCCATGATAAATATGTTGATTTCATCTTCAACACATACTTTGCAGTTCACAAGAAGTATTGACAAGCGCAAGTAACATAACGCAAGTTACGTAGACTAAGAGGTCTGGTTGCAAAAATTTGGCCTCCATACTTCATCCAAGTTGTGCATCTACTTGTACATTTATGCCAGGAAAAAAAGAAAACAAAAAAATAATGCAGACTACCATTTACATTTCTTTTCCTGTTAAAAAAATGTCACCAGGTCTAAACTTATAACACCCAAAAAACTATCAATAGAGGGCTTGAACAACCACCGAACTGAACAAGTGTTCATCAGGGACATAATGGTCATCTATAGCACCTACTTGGACAAGTAAAACAAAACTAGATCCATTATGTGTGCTGACATGACAGACAATGAATCCCTGATGACAGTCACACTGACTATCCCTACACAACTTGTCCAGAAACATGCAAAAAGGATATTTCCAGGTAATGGGATATCCATTACAAATTTTAATATATTTCCCAAAACAGTATATGATTGTGGTGATTGTGATCGGATTATATCACTCAACAAAACAAGTATTGTGGAAAAAATTCCCATGATTTGTTCATAATATCGTTTCGTACCGGACACAACAATCTTCCAACTTGGACAGAGCAATGACACTTACCCAATCAAAACCATTGGTGCAACTGTCACACCCACGAGAAAACTTGGCTCGCAACACATTCTCCATATAAAAGATGGAGAGTCAGACAACGACAAGGCAATGGTACCATTCTCCATATCCAGTTTTGTCCTTTACTTTCACATGTCCATGTATCTTGGTTATGTTACACAACTATTGCACTGTTCCATGTTGCATCTGCAATTGTTTGACACCTATTCAATTTTGTTTTCCTCAATGGAACAACAATTTCATAAAGGGAAATTTCCACTTATGCTCTTCAAAAATATAATAAAGAAAAGAGATGTTAAAGAAAGGATCTTTCGCAAAAATGAAGAAACATTTGTAACAGAATTGAGAACAAACATAGTACAGGATATCAAGAAACTAACTAGCTCGACCACTGTTGTGGGCATACATCTTCAATTTCATCCTCACTTTGCTCATACAAATTGCCTTCACCAATTTTCTCTAGCTTTTTTTTGTTGTGTAGTTGTATATTATATTGTTCAATATATTAACTGTTATGATCACGTGCCCAGGTTGAGGGTGTTTTGGTTGTAGCGAATGCATTCTCAACCCCCTTCGAGCATGTGTGTTCCAAATGAAACTCTCCGTCTTATGCCTCTGCTTTCATAAAAGATGGTACAATTGATTTTCTACGATGTAGTAAAAAATTCTATTACAAATATAGACATTGCCTCAATGCTGCCATCTGAATCGTCGAAAACAAAATCGTGCATTGTACAATTAGACAACCTCGGTTACAAGATGTGCTTCCTGGGTTAGCAGAATTTCCATATGAAGTATACCTACAAAAAAAAGGCAATCAGTGTCTACATGCTACATGACTTTCAGGTCCATAAAAAATTTACCTTAAATGAGGACAATGCAATACTGCATATTGACTGAAAAAAAATAAAAAAATCATATCAAGCGTTGGCAGGAAACAAAACAATCTCATGTGTATCTGTCCATGCCACCCAATGAGGATATGAATATAATTTTGCAGTGCCATGGAAAATTGAACAGGAAGCGTAGAAGATTGTTCAGTCCATAAATGGGAAGCATGAGTACAAACCCCATACAAAGTATCCAACTGTGAATAAATCAGGCCCATCCTTTGAACCATCGAAATGGCTTGCTCCTCTGAACGAAACCATCAGGCATTTCCAATAATATTGGAAATTTGGCATTGTTAAAATGAGTAGTGATAGAACATGGAAATATCATAAGAAAATGTCCATAGTGATCTTCATGGTAAAATAGTAATCATAATGTTTCTTGGTGCCTATTTGGGGGTTTGATTATAGTTGGGATACAATGTCAAATATCTGTTGGTTTTGTGTTGTCTTGTGTTTGGCATACTTTTGTTCATGTTCTTTCCTGTTGTAGTTTAGGGTTCTCATGGGTCCAGTTATTTTCTCATGGGAACATATACCACATGTAAGAGAAAACCAATGCCACCTGTGTTTTTTTTATATCAAATTGTTTGATGCATAGGTCGTGCACTGCTCTATGGACCCTTGTGGGATCTCACTTGGCATCTTCTGTGTTCATGCGTTACCTTGTGCCTCGACTTTCAATACATCTGGTGTTTACTTGGCTCTTGGTTGTATGATTCATTCTAGAAAATTAATGATACATTCAGGATCTTGGCGGTTTTTCTATGATCTTAAAGAATATACAGGACCTGCTTTGTGTTTTAATATAATCTCTCTGACGCAAATGTTGTATGTGGCTCGTTTTAACACTTTTACTTGATCGATGAACTTACCAAAATTCATCTTCAAAAATATTTTGAAATAAAAGGATATATTCTATGTGAAGTCCAGTGGAACTATCATATCAACCACATAAAATTAAAATTAAAATTCATCATTGTTATAATTACGGTGAAGTTGACAGTACAATAATTTTACTTAAACATCCTAAAATTGATTTTCATGTATCTTTTTGATGCTTCACTTATGCAAACACATCCTGGAAACTATAAGCATGGATCGATTTATCTATTCCTTGATTGAAGAGCCTATTCACCTGTTTAATTCACTTCATAGTTACTGTTAATACCATCAATGGGGCTTTCTTAACACCAATTAGCACTTCGAGAAATTTCCATCCCCTTTCTTGTTTCCCTCTGCTTTCCCTTTCTAGTTACTTAGTCATTTTTTGGGAAATGTCTAGGTGTGCAGGTTGGCGGATTCACGATTTCCTAGGTAGGTGGGATCAACATTGCGTTTCCATTGTTCCTTCGCCTGCAAATAGCACTCGGACTTCCTTGATCTACAAATTGACAACCAAATTCCCCTTTCTTTTTCTCCTTTACTTTCCCTTTTTGGTTACTTATTCATTTTTCCGAATGTCTCATGATTTTAATACAACACCAGAAGTTCCACAATATACAAATTTACCGTCGAAGTCCATCATTGTCCCATGTTTCGTGTTACACATTTTCAACTCGAAAGTTGGGATGCATACAATTTGACCATCGGGCCCTCACGTCTCCAGAGTAGAACTTGTGGCCCTGTTTTCAAGCCCGTCAATATGCCCTATTCTGAGTATGTCTGATGCTTTTATATCACGATTATGACCAACTACTTCCCCATTGCATACTTCGCCACTATTTCCATCGTCAGTTCCCAGTTGGGATTGCTCAACATTGCGCTTCCATTGTTACGTGACCTACAAAAAACACCCAAAATTCTACGATATACAAATTGACTACCAAAATCCGTCATTGTTCCATGTTCTGTGTTACACATTTTGCAGTCAAAATTTTGAAGACATACAATTTGACCATCGACCCCTCACGTCTCCTAAGTATAACTTGTGACCCTCTTTTGAAGCCTGTCTCACTGCTTTCCATACTTGGCCATTTCTTGGAATCTCTTTTGCGGTTTGGCGGGTTGACAAAATGTGCAATTCTTAATCACTCTTCGCCATCCCCACCACCTTCACACTTCTTTCTAGATATGCAATTATTAATCTTTAATTCTAATAGCTCATCGTGCAGGAACCGTTAAGATTGTCATTAATGTTCGAAAGGATGGCAAAGATCTGTCATTAAAACAAATTAAACCAAGATTTGCGGAGGGTTGTGTTATCCTTTCCAAGAGTTCATTTCAAGAATCATGCAATCTATTTCGTGCATCATCCAGTTGGGAGCTTCACGAAATCTCTATTCCTTAATCTCTCTTCACCGTCACCACCACCTTCACACTTTTTTCTAAATATGCAATTAGTAAGATTTAATGGTAACAACTCATTATGCACGAACCATAGAGATTGTCATTGATCAGCGAAAGGCTTGAGGATATTTCCCATTGATACCTATTAAACCAAGATTTGTGGAGGGTTATATTATCCCTTCAGAATGTTCATTTCAAACATCATTTGGAGAAAATGAACATTCTCGTTAACTTAGGGAAGCATTTCAACAACAGTTCTGTCCAGAAATAGTAAACACCTTCGAGCATGATGACCAGAAGTTCTAGTGCTCCAGGGCATATTCTTACTACTCACCTCGCTTTGCCCAGAAGCAAAAAATGAGATGGTCCCTTGGTGCAGTAAGAGATATATTTCAAGCCAAAGAATTCCAAGGAAACCTCGCCTGCTTAGACAACTTGCTTGCCTACATTGATGGCTAGCACAGAGGTTGATGTGGTCGATTTTGAGCTGGAAGAAGATGATTTGATGGGTGGTGATAAGGTGATGGATGATGTAAATGAAGACGTTGTTCCTACTCCTGCGCCCAAATTGAAATCAACCATAATGGGGGGTACTTCCCGGCTCAACGATGGTGGCCCTAACAAGACCAAAGGAAGGGCTTTCAAAAAAGAAATCGACGATGAATGCAATAGTTTCTTTGCAACTCGGGAGTAGGAATTCCAAAGGCCCAAATTAGTTCGTTTTGGGCAAAAGTCTTTCACTGTAAGAAAATGGTCTCTTGATGCTCCCACAGATATTTTTCAAGACAAATAATTATTCAATTGCGGGACCACTCTCTTTTTCTCTAGATATACAATTAACATCTTAGAGGATGAGGACTAGAACTCTCACTGGTGCAAGAAATATTCCTACTACTCATCTCCTTCCACCAAGAACGAACTAATTTGGGCCACTGGAATTTCTCATGTAGCCTATGTCCCTGAGGTATTTTCCTATAAGGAGTGGGTCTCTTGGTCCCCTACCACCCTGAATGAATTAATTTGTACCTCTCGAATTGCTCGTGTAGACTGTGTCCCTAAAGTATTCAACTGTAAGGAGTTGGTATCTTGGTGTGTCCTCACTTTCAGTTTCGGGCTCTTTCGCTTACCCTACAACATTTTTCATCTTCTTCCTCATGGGAATATTGTGAGAACCTCGAGGATGGGTTCTTATGTCCTCCTGTATTTGAATAATTCTGGTTTTCTTTCTTACTAGGGTGGGTCATGTTGCGCACTCAACACACCCTAAAAAATCCTTTATCAAATTCTTGATTTTTGGGGTACCACTTGATATTCTGCACTGTCTAATTTGTTTTCATTTTTTTAGAAATGTGTTTTGTCTTCTCTTATTTCACATGAATCTCATCACCTATTCAGGTTTGTTTGAACTGATGAAACCCCATGACTTAAAAGTCCTTAACAACTGAATAAAGAATCGACAGCCAAAACACTTCACCCGACGTGCTCAGATTCAACATCGAAAGGAATTCAAAGAAGGAAAAGAACCACTTGGGAAACCTCAGTCCCTGAGTGTTGATATCCATCGACATCGACAAAAGGAATTTTTTGTTTTGCATCAAGTCTTGCATAAGGATATCATCGATGGTTGATTCCCCTTGGCATCGGTAACAGACAAGGGGGATAGACATTAACGGAGAGAGAAAAGATATCGTCGATAGTCGATGCCCGATGCGCTTATCAGAATCAGGGAAAACCTAAAAGGATCACAACAAACATTCTGACTGCGCTAAAATTTATTCTCGATCGCCCATCCCCGATGCATTTTCGGCATAGAGAATTTTTTATGGGAGCTAATCTGAAGATTGCACTTGATAGGTTTATCGCCAATCGCTAGCCATGGATACTTTTCCGTGATAAAAAAGATATTGTTTGTTTTAGAATGAATGACTTAAGGAAAGTCCCGACTCTGATTAATAAATGCTAATTAAGTCACCAGTCTTCATCACCACGTGTCTTTACCCAGTAGGAGGATCATACATTCTAGTTTCATCCCAAGTCATTCTTGGTTCCCTAGGTCTGAGTCACACCTCTTAGTCAGATTTGCCACAACATCATTATATGGTGAAATTGATCAGCATCGAATCTTTTTGCAAAAAGACATCAAAGAAAATGTTCTTAGCACATCCCCGATCTCTGATCCACCCACTGAGAGAGCGACATGATGGGACGTTTGAGAATTAGATACAATCAGATTTTGAGCATTTAAGGAGCTAATTAATACCAAATCCTGCATTAGTTTCTACCTCATGTGCCAATCAAAATAGCCGTTTAAAATCACCGATAGACCACATCACCACCCGTGCCTATGTCATCAACCCATGATGAATTTAAGTTATATATATTCGGCGACAGATTTGTTAAAATTTCAATCATAACCCAAATTGAATGGCTGATGCGACACGGTAAGTTCTTCTCTGTTTAAATTCTCTTGATCCATTGTAAAATAAATCATTCTGCACATAAGAGAATTCTGGAGCATTCAAAGGAGCAAGACGAGTGACTAAAAGGCTATATCAATCCTGTGATTGTCAAAATAACCAAGTTTTAACAAGCTTCAGAGGTATGTATCCGAGTTTGTAAATTTGTTGGCTGTAATTCATATGTTTTTGTCCGGTTTTTGTTTTACATAGTCTCTGAAATTTTATTTTACTTGCAGGAACAATGCCGCCAATAAAGGCAACGACTAGATCATTGTCGAGGGTTGTTGGCATAGGGGCATACCCAGGGTTCAGCTCCAAGAGCATACCAACAATCCCTAACTACTGGCCATTTCGGAAACACCTGCAAGGCAGATGCAGTCTCACCCGAAGTAGCTATGGGGGGGTTGCAGGACACAGATGTATACAACCAAAGGGAATATAAAGTGTATCCCATACAAGAACAACACAACATCTATATATCAAATCCCAGCTTAGATATACTCCACACAACTATCTGTCAGATATAACAAAGTAATACAATAACAGTATATCAAATGACAAAGAACACAACATCAATCACACACAACATAAGGTGTACGTGGTTCACCCTCTCTCTAGGGATACGTCCACAGAACTGTGCTTTATAATATATTGAGAAGAAGCATACAGTTCTTGTCTATGCTCTTAGCTAGCATATCTTCTCTCTTCTCCTCTCTGTCTCTCCCCCCCCTATGCACCCAGCTGTAGGGATGATCCTCGCACCCAACTAAAGATCTTACAATACTAGAAGGCTCTTACACTTAACACTTCTCTTTCTCACAACAATAATCACTCATGCAAATAACAAATCTAGAACAAATCCTCTTCCCTCATCTAGGTTCTTATTTATACTTTAGATTCACTCACCGACTATCTTAGGCCAAGACCTAAGTGTCAAAACCCTAGATACCAAAACCCTAGGTGTCTAAAACCCTAGTTCCACTTGACCCACGTTTTTAGGGCTTCGCCAGCTTGTCTTTCCTTCCTTCTCTCACGGTGCTCCAAATCATCCAATGGTGGCATTTTCCACTTGTTGATTTGTCCATGATCTGTCTTCCTTGCTGATCTGTCATCCTTGATCTCCTCATCCAATGACTTGCTTTCTCTCACTTCGCTCCATCTTTTCTGTTCTTCTGCTCACTTTGACCCAGTGGCAGTCACTGTGTCTTCCGCACAGTTCACATTCCTTCCTTTCTGCCTTAATCTTCGCTTAATTCCATACCCAAGGGCAAACAAGGGAACCGATGCTGAAATAACTAGAGGTAGGAAAAGGATCTTCTCCAGGGCCGCAAAACAATTGGAATACATTCCGAGGCCAGAAATTTTCATTAAGACAACAACAAATATGGTTTTCCTCTAGCCACTGACCTTTGGATATACAGAGGCAAGCACAGAGAGTAATCAATCAATTGCAGGATGACCCAAACCTCGTAGAAATAACAAGGGTCCCTTCTGACAAACCAGTCAAAATCCAAACAGGTCCAAGTGGTCCAAAGCCAATACAAATTGAAGAAATCACCGGGTCAGATAACCCTAACGTTTCAGCGCCATAGGCCAGATCACTAGTGGACGTTTCATCTCAGCCAGGGATAGCAAGAACATGAGGAAGAGAAAATGCACCAAACTCCCTCCATGACTTGATCACAATATATGATGATGAGGAAAGTTCAGAGGTGTCCCTGGTGACTCTGGTGCAGATCACAAAGGAAAAGGCGCCTGAGAAGGAATCTTCCCCAGCTCCTAATGCTCAAATTTGGGACCATCCACAAAATGACCGGGAGGTCAAAAGTGTCTTAGACATTGAGATACTCGATGTACCAAAGACCCAAATGGATAGTCCAACGAATGATCCAAGGTCGGGCGAACAAAAGGAAGAAGTTCCATAGCAGGAAATTGGCATCTCAACAGCCAATTATCAAGAAGTATCGAGCCTACCCCTAATGCTTCAATTTCATCTGGTACTCTACCTCCCAATGAACAACAACTAGAGGTCGAACCTTCATAACACACAGAAGAGTTTCAATAACCCAGTCTTGAATAGATATACACTGTCGGAAGCCTAGGAAATATGCTTACCTGGGGAGATCAGCAAATCCCCGAACCCATGGATGAATTTGCTGATATACATGCCATTTGCTATGACCAGAAAAGGAAATATATCATAAATAGGACCACTAAGAAGAGGAGGCTTACTCTTGATCACTCCATCCTCATCACCATAGAGGAAAAATTAATCAGCACCAAGCATGCCAAGACGTCCGAGCTTAACGGCACAGGGATGGCGATCACAGATGCCACCCTAGATAGAGCAAGAAAATATGAAGAGGATATGGCCACTACACTAAAGGAGTTGTAACATCTATGCCATTTGGTGAAATACTATCAGGACTCCACACAGGCCATGATGTTCTTGAGAAGTGAATTCCAAGACGCCTACAGTAAATTCACAAATGAGTGACACATTTTCACTACAGGGATAGCCAACTTCGAAGAAGACACCATGATGGCGGTAGCGATGTGAAAGGATGTGGAAAGGTGGTGCAAGAAGTCCCACCAAGCTGTGGAAATAATTGATTAGATCAACGGGGTTCAAAAGGGCTGAGACGCTGAAGAGCACGGTATTCGGGTGTTAAGGGATAGCAGCATAGACCACATAAAGAAGTCAGTCGAATAATGGGTAAGAATGGCCCAAGAACCTCATCGAAAAATCCAAGAGAAGTGGGTCGAGTGAGAAAAGTGTTGGACCAAAATCAACTAGGTGATGAGAGACATCGACCTTCCGGAATTCAGCACACTTGATGACTTTGTCGACTTGCATGACATAGTCAAATTACATGCCAAACAAGACTCATCGTGGGATGTGGAGGTAACGAGGGCGGTGAACATGATGCCAAGACAAGTGCAACAGTTCATGGATCACCTGATCAAGGCTCAAACAGTGAAACAACAGTGAAGTGCTAAAGTAGTCAAATATCGGGCATGGGTAGTGGAGATCAAGGATATCCTTTCGGCACCGATGGATCAACATAGGTTTTTGTACACTAAAACATGTGAGGAAACCTTTGTCAAATGGTCAAAGTATGAGAAGAGTCATCCACTCAAGCGATATCATTTGATGAATCTTATATGACTGAGAGATGAAAGTGCCATGTGTCAAGTTTTTGTTTTCTTAGTTGCACTTTTGATATTTATGTTTAGTTAATAATATGTTATAAATAAGAGGATCGACCTGTTAGAAAAGGGTCGATGGTTGTTGCAAAGACCATCATTTTTAGATTTGTAAACAACTATTTCAGAGCTACCTTAATTGAGAAGTCTTGTTTAGGACCAGAGACAAGTTTGTGTTTTTCATCAAAAGTGTGTGTGATTGGATCTGAAGAAGAATTATTTCTAATTTTATCTCATGAATGGATGCTTTAATGAGTAAGAGCCTCTAAATCTGTTGATAAGTTATCTGATTCAATATTTTTATAGTTCTTGTCTTCTATGATGAAAAGTAAATCATTGTGTTAATATGTGATCGATGATTAGAGTTAATGAAACTATTTTTCTTTCCATCGTTTATTGCATGTATGTTTTCTCCTGATAATCATATCTCATTCAATAATTGGAACACCAACAAGTTAATGTATTAGTACTAGGCTTGTTGTAGGTGTAAGAATCATTGTCTTCATGCTTGATCAAAAGGGTTATCCTGAACTCAGACTTCTTCAGTAGTTAAGTATTTCCATTTGTTACCCAACTTGTTTATACCAACATTTATCTTGTATCGGTCCCACCTATAAGAGAAAATACAAAAAGAGAAAGTTCGAACAGAAGGAGGAGTTTTTCACAAGAAGACATCTTATTGATCACTACATAAAGCCCATATATCATTTGGCAGGATCGCTAGATCTGGAGACCCATTCCACCATTAAACGCTGCAGAGTCTAATTGGGCCTCAGTGGTGGGTTTGGTTCCTACTGTTGAGATAAAGGGATTTAGGACCCCTCAACAGAATTGGCACTAGAAGGAGGGCCTAAAGAATGAATGGTTGACAATATTATTAATAGAATATCTTAGACAACTTGTAGATTCAAAATATCCCACATGCATGGCTAGTCATTCTCAAGACAACCCACACACACTGAGTACTCCTTAAATGAGTAAATCACCCCAGCAAGAGGAATATCATCTATTCCCTAAGATACATTACGCTCTTCCTCATGATGAGTTGAACCAGATCAGAAGAATCCCAAGAGATTACACCCAACAAATCAGAGCACTGCCCTTAGCTCCATTAATTCTATGTAGAAAACACGTAAGCAGACCGGTGGTTGATACCCCTGACCAGGTTTTCGTCCACACAATAGAATAGCTGATAGATTTCACCCTCATCGATATTGAACATCCTCTTAATATAATCCCCAAACACCGGCCGGTAACTGCACTGAGCCCGATGGATTTTCCAACGAGAAAGGTTTCAACTCTGAATGCTCAGTTTCGGGATCAGACGACATGGAAGATAACAACGATCATAATGAAGGAAGGGGAAACCCACATCATAATAATCAACCTTGGTTGGCCAGAGATGCTTTGGCCATCCCTGGGTGAGTACATAACATTCGCTGACATCCAGAAAAGTTCCTCCCTAAATTTGAACCTGAAACCTCAGGATTGCCTGAAGACCATATCAAAAAATTCATACTAGCTGTTGGAAGATTGGTTGTTGTCATTGATGTCAACCCTAGTCATGGGTTTTGGACCACAAGATTGATGAAGTTATTTGGACATGAAGGAAAATGAACATGAAGATACAACACCCA
>JZKD02S0382147.1:214765-226574 GCA_000966675.3 Picea glauca
TCAAGGACATTTTTGTGCATGAGGACATGCAAAGACTTCCTCTTGGGGGAGATGTTGAGTACATTTTTATGCTTCCTTTTTACTCTATAAACTACACTTTTGTCTCTATAACCATCCATTTTGCCTTCATTTAATTCCATATTTTCCATAAAAAAGCTTATGCAAGGTATATTTATCATTCTTTAGCTTAAGAATTGATTTTTCCAATTTTTGGCATTAAAATTGAAAATTTATCAGAAATTACAGGATTTGACTAAATCCCGTAATTGCGCCTAGGTTTGTGTACTTGCAGGACACCTGGGTGAAATATGAGACTTGGGTCGTGATCCTTGATGTACAAGGATGGATGATGAGCTATCAACTTCGAGATCTGAGCCTTCCAGGTGTCTAGTCAACGCTGGTCAAACTAGCCCACTTTAGTAGAAAATACCTTCTTTTAGCCTAAAATCATGGATAGTTTTAGATTTTTGTGGGATTTGGTCATATATTATGGATCTGAAGGGGAGAATTTGACCTTCCTAGAATATATTATGGATCTGATCATGATATTTAGGAGATTTATTAGCATTATTAGTTTTAAAACTCTTGTATAAATACTCTAAAGCATAGACTAGTATGACAACCTTGAATGTGAATGAATAAACTTTGGAATTTGCAATCTTGAGATCAGTTCTGCATTTTGTTCTTGATAATTCCTATGATATGATGATGTGAATGTTGTTGGAGCTCTTTCTTAGCTAAGACAACTCAAGTGTACAAGTGAAGCATTGGAGGGCCCCCTTTGCCAAACTAGTACACTCTTCCTTTATGTTCTTTTCAAGTAATCTTTGATACATGTTTTAGATTAGATCTTGTTGTAGATGAGTTTTATTCATATCTTGCTGTAGTTAGATGAATTCCATATCTAGGTCATATGCTTAATGTTTCAAAGCCTTACTCATATTGTGAATGATTTCTTGAATAAGAATTCAATGTGTGGTTTGCTTTCAAGCATTAAGATAATCATGAATGCTTTTTGAGTCATTTACGCTTTCAATACTTTTGATTTAAATTAATGATAGTTGCTAATGAATGAAAGAAGACAATAAATGCATCTCTTGAATAAGAGTTTTGTCCTTCTAACATTTGATAAGCCTTAGAACTAGTTCGAACATCTCTTGAATGCTTACTGTTGATACTCTTTAGGAAAACAATTGTTGATTACTGTTATGAGATCTATGAATAGGAATTCTAAACAGAAGCTTAGCATCTCTTCCATATTCATCCCTTAGAATAGGTTTTGGTTTATTCCCATTAAAGAATAAAAGTTATCTCTAAATCCATATATTTTGGATGTGCCTCTAAGTCTTACAAACACCAGATTGACAATCATTTGCACTCTAATTTACATCAGTAGATTGGAGCCTAACAAAGTGGGATGATGAAAGAAAAGATTCTTTCAACAATATTAAGGCTGCAATATACCAAGCCCCAGTGTTGCGAAGTCCCGATTTTAGCAAAGATTTCTTCCTCTATAATTTTTCCTTCGACCAATCGTTAGCTGCAATACTGACTCAGAAGGATGATGACAACAATGAGGGCCCGATATCATTTATGATCACTAATCTACAAGGGGCCAAACTAAATTACCCTGCTATAGACAAACAAGCTTATGCAGTATACAAGGAAGTGAAACACTTCAGATCTTACATCCTAAAGAATCATACCAAAGTCATAGTTCCTCACCCTGCAATCTGATCCCTATTCACTCAACAGGAGATGGGGGAAAGAAGAGGAAACTGGATGGCAGTAGTCCAATAATTTGATCTAGATATAAAACCTGCTAAACTGGTTAAGGGACAAGGGTTATGTGAACTAGCAGTTGAAGCCCAGTACCAAGTAAATGAAGACCCCATATGGGATAATTAATTAGCATTATGGTGTGGTGAAGCTTCATACGTCTCCCCAGTGCAAGTGTCTTGGTACAAGAAATTGATTTATCTCTTGCATCATGGAACTTGCCCAGAAAACCTAAATCCTAGGGAAAGGAGAGCCCTTAGGTTAAAATCATCCCAATATCACCTCGTAAATTCGGTGCTCTTCCGTGTTAATTATGATGGGGTACTTTTAATATGTCTCGAACATAAATATGCAGACAAGGTTCTGAAGGAGCTCCATGATGGTCCTACAGGTGGATATTTCATAGGAAACACCACCACTCACAAAATATTAAGAGCTAGCTATTATTGGCCTACTCTATTCAAGGACCCTCACACGTATGCTAGAAACTGTAAAACTTGTCAAATAAGCACGGGGAGGGAAAAGAGAGAAGCCATCCCACTCCAACCTGTGGTTGTCTCTAGGCCATTCGAGAAATGGGGGTTAGATATCATAGGAGAAATCACACTGATTTATTTAAAACAACATAGATACATACTAACTCTCACAGATTATTTCACAAAATGGGCAGAGGCCATCCCTCTGACTCATGTAAATGAAAAGATGGTGATCCAATTCATAGAACAACAACTGATCACAAGGTGTGGTGTGTCTTCTGTCCTTGTTTTTTATAATGTCTCTTACTTTTCTTCCACCTTATTAATAGAGTTTTCTCTAGACAAGGGAATCATAATCAGATACTCTGCAAAATATCATCCATAGGGGAATGGAGTGGTAAAATCAACCAATAAGAACCTAGTGAGGATATTAAAGAAAACAATTGCAAACAATCAGAGAGATTGGAATAGTTCAATCCATAATGCCTTATGGTTTGATAGAGTAACACCCAAGGAAGCCATAGGGAATTCCCCATACTTTCTAGTATATGAACAATAAGCCATTCTCCCGAATGGGCTATATCTTCCATCTCTTCAACTTGCTCATGATACTAGAGGACAGCCCTCATCAGTCATACAACAAAGAATTGATACCCTCCTCATGATGGAAGAAGAAAGGGAGAAAGAAAAATCAAAATTCATAGCTCATTAGTAGATAGTTAGAAGGTGGTTTGATAAGCATAAGGCCAAAGAGAAGAATTTTGATGTAGAAGACTTAGTCCTAAAATGGGACAGAGAAAATGAGCCAAAAGGAAAAAATTCTAAGTTTCAGAATCTATGGTTCGGACCTTTCCAGGTGGCCAAGAAGATTTGGGAAGGCATGTATTGGTTTCAGAATGTCTTGGGGGAACCTAACGCCCTCCTGGTGAATGGCCAAGCCCTAAAACAATATTTTCATTAAAAAAAAAAAAGTGTGTGTATGTGTTTTTATGATGTTTTGTTTTTAGGAAGGATAATTGTGGAGTGCATTTTTTGTTTCTATTTCTTTCTATAGTACTTTTTCTATTTTGAATATTGTGTTTAGAAAAACATTAGTTGACCCCAATTCATGTGATATGATGAACTCTGTTCCTGACTCATCGCTCACATACAACACAAGAAGCGATGGGAGACCTGCAGTTGTTTTAAATGGTTTTCTATCTAACCTGCAAATGAAAAACCTTGGGAAAATAACGAAGTGTCTTCCTGGTGGTCTGGTAAAACCTTAAGAGAAAGGTGGTAATATGAAAAGGACTGCATGTACCTCAAAGACAAAGCTAGAAAAAAATCACCTTAACCATCTCATTTTGCAAATCACAGACATCCTCCTCTCCCACTCGCTCAGGGAATTCTACCGAAATAAAATCAACCATATCAAATGAGTGTACAATGGGAGAGGGTATGAATATAACTCCGTCGAGGCTATGGATTCTCGCTGGCAGTGGAGCAAGGTCTATGACGTTAGGGTGAATCCGTCGGGGCTATGGACACTCGTAGGCAGCGAAGAAACATCATAGCAAGTGAATAAAGATAACTAAAGGGCCTGGGGCTAGTGAATGCTTTAATTGACTCTTTTCAGAAGGGACGTTAGTCAGGTTTATAGAAAATGAAGGTGGAATAAAGGTTGAAAATGCCACAGGCAAGCCTAGATGCATCAAGCAAGGAATTTCAAATGCAAGTATAAAAGAGGTCCTGATAAAAAACCAGTTAAGTTGTTAACCAAATTTTTCATCAGTTGAGCCCGAGGTAGTAACAAAGACTATTATTTCACCCAATAAGTCGCCATTTGTTGAGAAATCAACACACCCTAAAACATATTTTATCGAATGCTTGATTTTTTGTGTACTACTTGATATTCTGCACTGTCTGATTCGTTTTCATTTTTTGAGAAATGTGTTTTGTCTTCGCTTATTTCTCATGACTCTCATCACATATTCAGGTTTGTTTGAACTTATGAAACCCCATGAATTAAAAGGCCTTAACACCTGAATAAAGAATCAACAACAAAAACACTTCACCCGACGTGCTCAGATTCGACATCAGAAGGAATTCAATGAAGGAAAAGAACCACTCGGGAAACCTTAGTCATCAAGCGCCAATCTCCATTGACATCAGTGAAAGGAAGTTTTTGTTTTGCGTCAAGTCTTGCATAAGGATATCGCCAATCGTTTATTCCCCTTCGACATCGGTAACAGATGAGGGGGATAGACATTAATGAAGAGAGAAAAGATATCATCAATAGTCGATTCCCGGCATGCTTATCGGAATCGAGGAAAACCTAAAAGGATCGCAACAAACATTCTGATCGCGCTAAAATTTATTCCCGATCGCCGATCCCCGATGCATTTTTGGCATCATGAATTTTTTGAGGGAGCTAATCCAAAGAAATCACTTGATAGGTTTATCGTCGATCGTCAACCCTGGATACTTTTTCAGCATCGACAAGATAAGGTTTGTTTTATAACGAATGACTTAAGGAAATTCCTGACTCTGATTAATACATGCCAATTAAGTCACTGGTCTTCAATGCCACTTGTCTTTACCCGGTAGGAGGATCATATGGTTTAGTTTCATCCCAAGTCATTCTTGGTTCCCTAGGTCCAAGTCACACCTCCGAGTCAACTTTTCCACGACAACATTATACAGTGAAATTGATCAGCATCAGATCTTTTTGCATAAAGACATCAATGAAAATGTTCATAGCACATCCCTGATCCCCGATCCACCCATTGAGAGAGCGACATGATGGGAGGTTTTAGAATTAGACACGATTGCATTTTGAGAATTTAAGGAGCTAATTAATACCAAATCCCGCATTAATTGCTACCTTGTGCGCCAATCAAAACAACCATTTAAAATCACCGATAGACACTATCACCACCCATGCCTCCGCCGTCAACCCACAATGAATTTAAGTTATAGAGATTTGGTTGAATATTTTTAAAATTTCACTCATAACCCGAACTGAATGGGTGATGTGACATGTTAAGTTCTTCCCTATTTAAATTATCTTGAGCCATTGTAAACGAAATCATTTTGCACATAAAATAATTCCAGAGCATCCGAAGGAGCAATATGAGCGACTCAAAGGCTGTATTGATCCTGTGATTGTTAAAATAACCATGTTTTAACAAGATTCAAAGGTATGTATTCGAGTCTGTAAATGTTTTATTTGTAATTCATATGTTTTTATCTGGTTTTTGGTTTACATAGTCTCTAAAATTTTATTTGAGTTGCAGGAACAATGTCACCAAGAAAGACAACCACCAGACGATGGCCAAGGGAGCCAAAGTTGAAAGAACCAGAGGTAGGCGAGGGATACTCTCTAGTGGCCACAAAACAATTGGAATACACTCTAAGGATGGAACCTCTCATTAAGAAAACAACGAAGAAGATTTTCATCCAGCCTTTGGCCTTTGGAGATATAGATGCAAGAACAGAGAGTAATCGATCAGTTGTAGGATGAACCAGACCTTGTATAAATAACAAGGGTCCCTACCGACAACCCATTCGAAATCTAGATAGGTCCAAGTGGTCCAAATCCAATATAAATTGAATAAATCATTGGGTCATATAACCCTGAAGTTTCAACGCCAGGGGTTGGATCACCAAGGGACGTTTCATCTTAGCCAGGGATAGCAATAACATCAGGGAGAGAAAGTGCACCAAACCCACTCCATGACTAGATAACAATATATGATGATGAGGAAAGTTTGTAGGTGTCCCTGGTGACTTCGGTGCAGATCACATGGAAAAGGAGCTTGAGAAGGCATCTTCCCCAGCTCTCGTCGCTCAAATTCAAGACCTTCCACAAAATGACCAGGAGGTCGAAAGTGTCTTAGACACTGAGATACTCGATGTATCATAGATCCAAATGGATAGTCCGACGGACGAGATAGGGTCGGAAGAACAAAAGAAATAAGTTCCACAACAGGAAATCAACATCTCAACAACCGATTATCAAGTAAGTACCGATCCTACCCCTGATGCTTCAATTTCAATTGGTACTCTACCTCCCAATGAACAAAAACCAGAGGCCAAAGCTTCATAACACATAGAATAGATTCAAGAACCTAGTCTTTATCATATATACACCGTCGAAAGCCTGGGAAATATGCTTACCTAGGGAGATCAAAAAATCCCCGAATCCGTGAATGAAGTTGCTGATATACATGCCATATCCTGTGAATGGAAAAGGAAATCTATCGTAAAGAGGACCACCAAGAAGAGGAGGCTTACTCTGGATTGATCCATCCTCATCACCAAAGAGGAAAAATTGATCAGCACCGAGTATGCCAAGACGTCCAAGCTTATCGACGCATGGATGGAGATCACAGATGCCACCCTGGATAGAGAAAGAAAAGATGAAGAGGAGTTGGCCACCACGCTAAAGGAGTTGGAACATCTGCGCCATTTGGAGAAATACTATCAGGACTCCACACAGGCCATGGTTTTCTTTAGAAGTGAATTCTAGCACGCCTATAGTAAATTCACAAATGAGAAACACATTTTCACTACAGGGATAACCGATTTCTAAGAAGACACCCTGATGGTGCTAGAAATGTGCAACGATGTGGAAAGGTGGTATGAGAAGTCCCACCAAGCTGTGGAAATAATTGATTACATCAACGTGGTTCAAAAGGGTTGAGACGCCGAAGAGCACGGTATTCGGGTGTTAAGGGCTAGCAGCATCGACCGCATAAAAAAGTCGTCCAAATACTGGGTAAGAATGGCCCAAGAACCTCATCAAGAAATCCAAGAGAAGTGGGCCGAGTGCGAAAAGTGTTGGACCTAAATCAACCAGGCGATGATAGACATCGACCTTCCATAATTTGGCACACCCGATAACTTTGTCGACTTGCACAACATAGTCAAATTACATGTCGAACAAGACTCATCGTGGTCTAGGAAGGTGAGAAAGGTGGTAAACATGCCACCAGGAAAAGTGCATCAGTTCATGGAGCACCCAATCAAGGCTCGGATAGTGCTATAGCAGTTAAGTGCTAAAGTAGTCAAATATCGAGCATGTGCAGTGGAGATCAAGGAGATCCTTTCAGCCCCGATGGATCAACACAAGTTCCCATACACCAACACGTACAAGGAACTCTTCGTCAAATGGTTGGAGTACGAGAAGAGTCATCCACTCAAGTGATATCATTTGATGACTCTTAGAAGACTGAGAGATGAAAGCATCATGTGGCGAGTTTTTGTTTTACTTAGATGCACTTTTGATAGTTATTTTTAGTTAATAATATGTTATAAATAAGATGATCGACCTATTAGCAAAGGGTTGATGGTTGTTTCAAAGACCCTCATTTTTGGATTTGTAAAGAACTATTTTCAACTGCCTTAATTGAGAAGTCATGTTTAGGACCAGAGATAAATTTCTGTTTTTCATCAAAAGTGTGTGTGATTGGATCTGAAGAAGAATTATTTATGATTATATCTTATGAATGGATGTTGTAACGAGTAAGAGCCTCTGAATCTATTGATAAGTTATCTGATTCAATATTTTTATCGTTCTTGTCTTCAATGATGAAAAGTAAATCGTTGTGCTAATATGTGATCGATGATTAGAGTTAAGGAAACTATTTTTCTTGCCATCGTTTATTGCATGTATGTTTTCTCCTCATAATCGTATCTCAGTCAATAATTGGAACACCAACAGGTTAATGTATTAGTACTAGGATTGTTGTAGGTGTAAGAATCATTGTCTGCATGCTTGAGCAGAAGGGTTATCCTGAACTCAGCCTTCTTCAATAGTTATGTCTTTCCCTTTGTTACGCAGCTGGTTTATACCATCATTTATGTTGTATCGGTCCCATCTATAAGAGAAAATACAAAAATAGAATGTTTGAACTGAAGGAGGAGTTTTTCACAAGACATCCTATCGATCACTACATAAATCCCATCGATCATTTTTCCATATCGCAAGATTTGGAGAACCATTCCACCATTAAATGTTTCAGAGTCTAATTGGGCCTCAATGGCAGTTTCGGTTGCTACTGTTGAGTTAAAGGGATTTAGGACCCCTCAACAGGTCATTGGAGCGATGTTGCAGAATGTTGTGCTCTTGACAATGGTGGCCACGAATTAGAAACTCTTCTCACCGGGGCCTTTTTCCTATTATTTGTACAATTCAGGGGTGCCTTGCAATGTCTCTAGGTCGTTAGCATGAGGAGAAGGAGTGTTGTTGACCTACTTCAAGCCAAAGAATTATTCCACTATGGAACCACTCTCCTATTTCTTTGTCACCTCAGGCCTTCCGAAAGATATTGAGATTGCAACAACCAACATTGACCTTCCAAGGAGAAGACTCCAAGGAATTCCTAAACATGGTAATGATTTTTGTATGCATGTTGAAGAGCATCTCGATGGCTTCTGCATGTTGTCCCACTAGAGGAACAACACATAATTTTATGCATGTTTCTTTTTCTTTTCTTTTTTTGTATCTCTTTTACCTATATTTATGAAAAATATGTTCAATGTTTTGGTGCAAATAACTCAGTCCATTGTCTATCGATAAATATACACTGCCCAATATTGTTTTTTATGGATTTACTATTAAAAAATTTGCCTTGGAATCTTGGTTATTGCGTCTTTGTTGGATTTAACACCTCTTCTTGTTTGCATAGTTCGATAGTCTCGTACTTATTGAATATTGTATTGGATCAAGTAATTTGATCTAATATGGAGCATTGAAGAATTATATGACAATGCATTGTGTCGATCCCATCAGGATTCTATGGAAACATAAATGAATTTCAGACAGTTTCAAACCAACATTCAATTATATTTGTAATGTAGATAGGACATAGCAACACCAATTCACGATGCGGCAGTCGGGACCCTGCCCTAGAAGTTTTGTTTTCATCTCAACCTTGTTGAGAAAACAATTTCTTATTTCCCTTTCGCTTCCTTGATTCCTTTACTCCAAAAGGAAACATTTTATTAGTTGTCCATCCCCTGGCCTCTATTTGAGTACTTTTACTTTATTAATGAAATTACCAAATTTCTTCTTCGCAAATAAAAAAAAAGGGATATATGGTGGTTGAAGTCAAATGGGACTATGAAATCAACCACAATATTAAAATTCAAGATCGCCATTGTTGTTTCTAGACATGCAATTATTAATCTTTAATCCTAACAACCCATCATGCAAGAAGTTTAATACTTAAGATAATATGTCAAAGTCTTTGAAGAATGTATCAAGAACACAATTACTCCCACAAGTAGCAATAAATACAAATCTTCAACAAAGCATCTGCTCACCACCTTTTTAATGGTACAAGAACAATAGAAAACGAGTAAGTGGATAAAATGTTGCACTAGAAAATGATGGTTTTACAACACTGGGGCTTGTTTGAGACCAATTCCCACTTACGAAAAATTTCCCTCCTCTTTTCTATTTTCCCACTCTCTTTTATCTCCTTCTTTTCCCTCTTCTATACTTAACCAAATTTCGATTTTTTTTCCCTTGTACTTTCTCTTTCAGGTTACTTAGTCGTTTTTCCAAAAATGTCTTGTTGTGCAGGTCAGCAGACTCACAGGTTCAAATTTGCATTCATGCTTTTATATCACGATTCCGACTGAGCGCTTCCCCTTTACATACCTAGCCACTTTTTCGATCATAGGTTCCCGTGCAGGTGGTCTCTAAATTACACTTCCATTGTTCTGTTGCCTTCAAACAACAACCGAGCTTCCACGATATACAAATTGACTTCTGGACTCCCACATCATTCCCTCTTTCAGGTTACACATTTTTCATTCAAAATTTCTGAGACATACAATTTGACCGTCGGGGCCTCACGTGTCCTCGGGAACCCTTGTCACCCTATTTTGAAACCTGTCCGACCACTTTACACACTTGGCCATTTCTTGGAATCTCTTTCATGGATCGTTGGGTTGGCGGGTTCAGGAAATTTCCAATTCCTAATCATTGTTTCCTGTGCCCGCCACCTTGACACTTCTTTCCAAGTATATGCAATAAATATACAACTTATCCAGAAATATGCAAAAAAGATATTGCCATGAAATGGGATATCTATTACAGATTTGAATATATTAGCCCTTATTTTCCCTATTTTATACTTAACCAAATTCCCGTTTATTTTTTGCCTCTACTTTCTCTTTCTGGTTACTTAGTTGTTTTTTTGAAAATGTCTAACTAAGCGGGTTGGCGGACTCACGAGTTCACATTTGCACTCATGTTTTTATATCACGACTCTGACCGACCCCTTCTCCATTCCATACCTAGCCACTTTTTGCGATCGTGGATTTCTAAGCAGGCAGGCCCTAGATTGCACTTCCATTGTTCTGTGACCTGCAAACAACACCCGAACTTCCGCGTGATACAAATTTACTACCAGACTCCCACATCATACCCGCTTCTGTACTCAAAAATTACGAGACCTACAATTTGACCGTTGGGTCCTCACGTCTCCTGAATAACTATTGTCACCCCATTTTGAAGCTCGTTCGTCCGCTTTCCATCTTTGGCCATTTCTTGAAATCTCTTTCACGGATCATCGGGTTGGCGGGTTCACGAAATATCCAATTCATAATCATTGTTTCCTGTGCCCTCCACCTTCGTACTTCTTTACAAGTATGCAATAAATGAGGTTTAATGCTAACATCTCACCATGGAGCAGTTGTAAATATTGTCATTGATGACTAAAAGCCTCGCGGAGAAAGTCACACTGACTATCCCTACATAACTTGTCCAGAAACTGCACCCGAAATTTCGCGATATACAAACTGACCGTTGGACTACCCCATCATGCCCTCTTCCATTTTATGCGTTTTTCACTCAAAATTGTCGAGACATACAAGTTGACCGTCGAGCCCTCACCTTTCTCGAGTATCCCTTGCAACACTATTTTGAAGGTTGTCCAACCTCTTTTCATACTTGTCCATTCCTTTATTGCTCTTCCCCGTCCCCACCACCTTCGCACTTGTTTATAATAAAAAAATGTTTATAAAACATTATATATATATATATATATATATATATATATATATACAATTTGACCGTCGATCCCTCACCTCTCTTAAGTATCCCTTGTAACCCTACTTTGAAGCTCGTCCCACTTCTTTTCATACTTATATATATATATATATATATATAAGAGTCTTATTTGTAATAAAGAAAATTGTTTATAAAAACATTATTATACCGTAAATATTTTCATTAATGAGTAAAATGCTCGAGGAGACAGTCACACTGACTATCCCTACACAACTTGTGCAGAAACATGCAGAAAATATATTGCTAGGTAATGGGATATCTATTACAATTTTCGATATATTAGCGAAAATGAGTCTGACCGTCAATTTCCCTATTCCATATTTAGACACTTTTTTCAATTGCGGGTTCTCGGACAAGCAGAATCAAGATTTCGATTCCATTGTTTCATGACTTGCAAACAACACCTGTAATTCCACGATATACAAATTTGTCGTTGGACTGCCTCATCATGCCCTCTTCTGTTTTACATGTTTTGCACCCAAAGTTT
>JZKD02S0382147.1:245703-263531 GCA_000966675.3 Picea glauca
TATATAAATAATAAAAAAAATAAAATTATGAAACATGCATTGTGGGTTCTTGCATGAGGCCCACGTGCCCCCTTGTCTCGATCAACACTACCCACAACCCTATACATACTCTTGGCTCTCTATCTTAACCCTAATTTCTTTATGCACCCAACCCTTGCTTCGCCTATCATTTGGCCGCCTCCCTTCTCTGCACTCTGGTAATGGTTCTCCCATTCAACACTTACATGCCCCCCTCCCACTGTATTTGCATACGCCTGGTGCTTTTGTTTGGTTTTGGGGACTTATATGTTGACTGTGTGTTGTGGTTGCAAGTCGTGTGGGCGTGGATTTGGTTTGGCTAACGCGTTGAGCAGAAAGGACTCAAGGGTTTGGTGCTTGGTACTAGGTTTTATTAGTGCTTATTAACCCACGAGTTCTCCTTGGTGGCTCGGTGCTTGCATTTGGGCGCTTTTTCCGTGGGCTCGTTGATGCATTGGGCAAACAGGTTGCCCCCCCCTCATGGGCTCCTACATCATGTGACTTAGTGCTGGCATGTGGTCTTGGCTGATGGGTTTGGTGGAGAGGTCTCGGTTCTATTTTGGTGGAGGCGCGTAGTGTACAATACAATAATTCTTCGTGGCTCCTCCTTTGTGACCCGGTGCTCGGTCTGCTGCTCCTCCTTTGTGACCTGGTGCTCAGTCTCAACTTTGGTGATTTGTGTTGTGTTGGGTTCTTAGATTGATAGCTTGTGGATTTTCTTCAGTGCTTAGTTGACTTGATAATTAGAGTTTTGGCCTATGGGCCCAGTAATTTTTTTTTCTTTTGTATCATTGCTACTTTGTACAAAGACATCCTCGTGGGATCCTCCTCCTTGACATCTTGGAATTGGGCACTTGATTTGAGCGCAACAACTAGATTAGACGATCAATTTGCACACGGGAATTTGGCAGGGTGAATCGGGTCACCCAGGTGACGTCCCATGAAAAAATGTTTTGGCTTAGTATTTGATAGCTGGAATGAATATTTGGAGCTTGGGTGGAGTGTCCCCTATGGATCGTCAACTTATGGGCCGCTTTACTTTCTTTTTTTTTTGGCTGTAATATCATTTCTTGTGGGATTGGTGCTTAGCGCTGGGATTTAGTGACTTATATAGCTTGTGTACATTGGTCTCGGTGATAAAATTGGTAGATAGGTAATGAATTAGGATTAGATATTAGGGAACTTTACTCTTTTTTTTTTTTCTTTTGCTGCAATGCGGTTTCGTATTGAAAACTGTTGTTTTTTTCCCTGGCATCTGTTGAGTAGTGGCAGTGATCTAAATCAATATGATGGGGTACTTTGAGTTTGTTTATTTATTATTTTCGTTAGTAAATATACATTCAGTGGATTTGGCAATGGATAGATATTGGTTGGGGCAGTCCGGGCTGATATGGTTTTCTATAATGGATATTGGATGTCCCTTCGACTGATTTAAGTTGCAGGGAAAATAACTTAATTGAAAACTGTTTTTTTTTTTTTATGTGTATACTGTTCATATATATTTAGGTCTGTATATATATAAAAAAAATGTGTCTGGCTTGTAGGTTAGGTGGAGTTGGAGCTGGAGCTTGGCCTTTAGGCTCAGATTTACAAGTTTTCCTTAAATCTATTATTTATACCTCTAGTTATTTATGTCTGTGTCACTCCTTTCAAGGATTTTACCTGTATAGGACAACAAGTTTTAAAGTTTTAGGGGGTTTCAGGCAGGTTTTCAGGGTTGTTTACAGGATACTTATCTTAGCTTTCCTCTAGAGTCAGGAGGGTAGGTGGGTAGGTGGGCCTTTGGTCCCATATTTTAAACTACAGCTCTAATACCATGTCTAAGGCCCTATTTAACAAAGCCTAATAAAATTCATAAATTTAAACATAAAATTTCTTTCAACGTATAAACAATTTCATTATTTAGCATATAAGCATATTCAACAACGTGATGATAACCACCTAACACAGAGTAATAATGAAAATACATACCTCTGACTGATGTTATTTCTCCAATTCTGTCGGTCCAAGATAAAGTTGAAACTCTGATCAAGTTGCTCTGCCCAAACACTGCCCAAAATAAAATCTTTCCTCCCTGCCAGCTAGGAACAGAGCCTATCTAGCTCCCTATCTCCAAGATTCTGTGAGGATTCCTGGCCCCGAGCCCAAAATTCCCAGCAATCGATGCTCTCCTGTAACAGTCCACCAAACTCCAAACCAGAAAAATACAGTCTCTAATCTCAAAATAATGCTTCCTTCTTCAAAAAAATCAAAAGTCCCCTCTCTTGAATCCCTATGCCCCCTTCCATTCACCGCCTCCCTTCATTCAATGCCATCCACCTTATCCTTCCATTTAATGCCTTATCCCTCCATACGTTAAGTTTTTCTATTAAATAAATTAAAATTTATTAAACTTTAATTCGTTACCCAAACATTAAATGAGTTAATTAATTGATTAATTAATTAATTAACATACATTAAACAATAAATAAATATTATTATTAATTAAATAATCATTATTTAACTAATATGCATTAGGACAATTAATTATTTAATTAATTAAACTTAATAAACCTTAAGCAATTATTTAACTGGAGTTGTTACCTTATATAACAAATAATTATGAAAAATAGTTAGAATAAAAAATATCAATTAATAAAATTATATAATTTAAATGTATTAGAGTATAAGAATGGTTAAGATTGTAATATTAATTATTAAAATCGATTAGTTATAAAATTACACAATTTCATTAAAAGGATATTTTCAAAGCTGTAAATCTATTTCTACATGATGAAAAATTATAATTTAAATCAAAATTGTATAATTATAATTAAATTACAATTAAAAAAATTCAAATTATATAAATTTTTTTTATTGTTTTGGAGTACCACCTAAAACTGTTTTTGTTTGGTTAAGAATTATCTTCTTCAGAATTAAGGAAACATGGTAATAGCATACATGCTAACGATCCAAGATCCAGAAACATTCAGTAGAAGTAAAAGTCTGTCCCTTAAGAATTACCAACCAATTATTTCAAGTAGTGTGGTTTTGCTTTAATAATGATGATGAATCAGGTTGAATTCAAATATAACAACCAATAACCACATTCCCCACTGATAATTGACAATTCAATTATTATGACATTCCAATTGAGTTATTATAGATTGACAATTGAGTTATTATAGATTTTTCAACTGTGTAAAATGTTGTCCATTATTATGACATTCCAATTGAGTTATTATAGATTTTTCAACTGTGTAGAATGAATCCTTGGTCCAAGGCTTCGCTGTTAAAAAACAGTTGCTGCTCATTGACAATTGAGTGAAAAAGCGGTTGTTGCTGCTCATTTACAATTGAGTTATTATAGATTTACAATTTGGTTATTGTAGATTTTTCAACGGTGTAGAGTGTTTCCAACGCTTCGCGGTTAGAAAACTGTTGGACTTTTGAAGCCATCATGAACTTTGGCCCATAAAACTTCTATATCTAAGATTGGACGGTACACTAAAATGTAATATGAGAAACAGAAAGTTACAACTTACATTCAGTTGTTCAAGTGTAGTTAGTCAATAAATGACATTAACTATTTTTTTTTTTTTGGCAAACAGCAGACTATGCATGTGAATGCCTTTTCTTGGGTAACGAATACGTGTTCCAACTTGCCGTCGAACAATGTGCCATGCCAGTCAGAATATCAGGAAAGCTTTTATGCAGCCACACGTAGATATTATGGCATAACGTCTTATTGGTTTGTGGCCACACTAAGATTCATTGATTTAAATGTATTGCGCGAAAGTGGACAGACATATTCAATTTGAGATAACGGTTCCCAGATCACACTGGCAATGAAATGATACAGCCTGTCCCGACCACGCTGACAATGAAATGCATTAAATTCAGAGTCTCCAGCTTATCAAACGGTAATCGTTTTAGAAACTAGCACAGTTGCAAAGTGGTTGGTGTTGCTGCTGGTGAATCCCAAAAGTTATTTGGACGGGCTGAAACACATATAGAGCTGAGGAAATCCAAAAGTTAATCATAAATATGGTAATTCCAAAGGTTAATCACTTAAATGTGGCAATCATATGGTGGTACAGTAATTTCTTAATATGATTAGGTAAATGTTAAAAAGTAAACAGGTTAACTGATGCATTCAAAAATACAAGAAAGTTATGAAGAGTAAATCACATTCATTGATTTGGGAGTACTAAAAATATTTCAGCATTTTCAATAGTCAGCAAATTAGAATTTTAGATTAAAAGCTGATTAATTGTGTCCATCTCCAATAGATATAAGTCTTTCTAAAATAATAAAATTATAATAAATTAATAATAAAATTTCTAATAATAATTTTTTTTATAGAGATTTTCGGGGATGTTATAAAGATGTTCAGTTTTAACTAAATTATTGAAGAATTATGAAAAACATCATTTTATAGAGATATTATTAAAAATATCATCAAATTAAAATTTAAAAGAAATATGGTATAATAAAAATTTAAGAAAAAATATGGTATAATAAAGAATAAGAAGAAAAAATAAAGTTAAAATATTATTTGAAGTTTTATGATGTAAATTTCTTTCCGGACATAGAAGAGAAGAATATGAAAGAGTTGCCCAAATTAGATGCAATGAAATCCACACTACATTGATGGTTAATTCCTCTGTAAACGATAATTGTTTTGGAGCTGGACAGGATAATCACACAGGACGATAGCGGATCAACGTTTTACGTTTTTGGTTAAAATTGGAGAATTTTAAATGAAAATTTGACTATAACTTATTTGATGAAATTGCTTAGATGTAAGAGGGTTTTTTGGACTACTAAATCGATCTATAGGTACAATTTTTTTTTATAGTTTGAAGGCAATTTTATTTTTAATTTCGACCAAAGATTGAATGGCCAAATTTCTGTGAAGACAGATTAGAAAAGAAGGAAAACTGTGAACTCCACACGACCGTGAAAAAGAGAATGAATTTCGTAAAAAGGGCCATAATATCGTGCTATGTGACCAGGTTGGAATAAACAACTTCTTCTTAACTTCTTTGTAAGAATACAGAATTAGAACAGAAAGAATAATTGGATCCAACCTGAAAGGAATAGAGTTGTAATTATAAACAACACTGGCTTCCAACACAATACTTTTGGAAACAGTTTGAACTTTGAATTCGTCTTGGCTTTTAAAATATTTCAGATTTTTGTGTTCGATATCAATATAATATTAGCATAGCAGCTAAATAGCTGCTGGTTAATGCCGAAAGATTGATAAGAAACGAATCTTTAAAAGAATATATCATAAATTTTATTATTGATTAACAAATAAACTGTTGCGCTTCATTTATCTGGTGTTAATATTTTAATTTTTGTTAATCACTTAAGTGGCAATCAGTTAATCAATCAATAAGTGTACACCTTTCGGTGTAATAAAATCACACAATGCACTTTGATGTACAACTCAACAGCACTGTACAATTAAAAAACACGGAAGATGTTTTCAAATGCTTCTATTCTTCTGCATGGCGGCATGTAAATCCCTGACACTAATCTGATTGTATGTTCGCGTCATCTGAAGGTCTTGACCGTAGGTTGTGCCATCTAAAGGTCCAACCTAGGGTCATCTAAGGGTTCAACCGTTCAACCACAGAGTCAACTGTTGGGTTTGTGGTTCTGCTCTTTAATGACCAAAACTCACAATTAGGATAATACAATCACAATTAGGATAAATATAGTGTATTTAAATGCTTTGTAGAAAGAAAGGATACTTCTGGTAATGATAAATATAATCAATATAAACTGTGTAGCATAATAATTAATGTTAAATAAACTTTTTTTTCGTAAAGAAAAAAGTCTACGATTTTATTTATAAAACAAAAATACAATACATAGATATTTGGAGCATTCAAAAGAGCTCTTACAAGCTATGATAATTTTAAATAAATCATCATGTTTTTCACTATACTCTAGACCAAAATTAACAAAAGATTTTTTAACAACTCAAAAGTTCTTTCATGATCTCAAAGAAACTTTATGAAAATTCCTTCTCCTCTTATTTCTCTACTAAAAAATCGAAAATCGATTTAGAACCACAAATTATGAGTATATTCAAAGACAATCCCCTTGAGATATTTTTGAAACCCAAAAAGTTCCATGATCCATGTTCAATCTTTTGAATGCTATCATTTTCTTGTCACAGAGATGTGTGTGAGAAAGCTTATAGAAGACACTAAATATCACTATACATAAACTATAATGTAAAATTCCTTAGTACTATTTCCTTCCTCATCCATTGAATTGCTAGCAGGGAATCCCTAAATATTTGTATGTGTGAGATTCCACTCTCATGAGCCAGTCTCAAAACTAGTTTGAGATTCATCCATTCATAGTAATTATTTGTTTATTGGACAATGCTTGAGGCTCCATCAAAGAAAGCACAAGGAATGGCCTTATTAATTTCCACCTCCTTGGAGTTACCATCATTTTGTTTATCCTGAACTTTTAAATATGCATTTAGTATGTTAATGTTTAGTTCCTTAACAACACAGTCAAAGGGTAGTGACTCTTTGTTTTCAAACAACTTCAAATTTATGGTCGATAAGACTCCCCAAGATATTTTTAAGGGAAGGGATCTAACCTTTTTTCAGTGCTTGTTGGCACACCACATCCTAAAGGCCTATTCAATATTTTCTCCTACCCAAACATTTCGGAACCTTAACATCTTTTCCACTTCCTTCGACACTTTCATTTTAATTGGGAAAGTCATGATGATATGATACTGCACCATCCAGACCTAGAAAACAATATTTTTTGTGGAATATCCTAGGTAGGAATCCTATTGTTAAAGATCAACCACATGAAAATTTTTGATTTTGAAGATATATTTAGTTTCCATATAACTCCCCACCACTAGGCATGTAAATATTCTCTTACCTACGCAGCACTAGATTTATATCCCAATTTTGGTACATATACCCCTGATGGGTTTAGAGACCAGACCAACTAATTGTCCTTCTCTCTAATTTTAGCATTGATATCTTTTAAAGAATCTGTGTATCTATACCATTCTCCTTCATTCTCTTCCCTAAGGCCTAACTCCCTCCAGGACATCCAAGCTTGGTGCAATATGGTTTTCTTATCTCAGTTCACAACCTATCGTAACATATAATAACTTCCACTTTGGAGCTCATGAATGAATTGATGTGATAGCCTATGCATGTACATTTTTTGGCAACCTAAGGGTTCATATCTATTTGCACTCTATCACCTTTACCCACTTGCCATATCAACCAATTTCCCAGCAAATGAAAAGATGACTTTAGAACTTTCCACACAATGTTTGAAGAATTGTGTACTCATTTTCTAGGATTTATTATACATTCCTCTACATGTCTTAGGCAATGTGTTTTTATTTTACAATTTGCACCCACAAGTCATTTCCTTGGATTAACCTCCATACATTCTTTGTTGTAAGTACTTTTAAAAAGAAGAATGGGTTCTTTAGACCCCAATCACATTTTTCTTTTGGTAATGCTATTTAATTTTTCCATGAAGCCAAAGAAAAAACTTTTTTTATCTTGTTTCCCATACCAAAGGAATCTGTAACATAACCACCTTATAGATCCCAGAAATCCTTTAGGAATCCATGACAACAATATCCAGTAAACTGGAACTCCTTCCATAACAACTTTGATCAATACCAATCGTAGCCCCCGAAAAATCCACCTATTACACCATATATTAAAAGTTGTTTTTCCACTTTAGTCATCAACCATTGTCAATCACCTTTTTTGTATATAATTGGTTACAAATGAAAACCAAAGTATTTCAGGCCAATATCTAAGTCTACCAGTTGGTAAGGAAACATGTGTAATGGATATCTTCTCCTGCAAAGTAATATGCCACAAAGATTTTGGTGATTTTTGTAGGTTTATTATTATTCCTTTTATCTTTATAGAACAATTCAATGATATCTCTAAACTTAATATCCATTCTACACCCCTCACAGATAATCAAATCAAGATGTCATCAACCAACACTAACTGAATAATATTGCATGAAGTTAATATTTGGACTCCCTTGAAACCACCTTGAAACTACCATTTTCAATGACCTCTTTTATAAGCCTACTCAATCATTCAACAATTACAAGGAAAAGGAGAGGGGATATATGACACCCCTATCTAAGGCCTCTTCTAGGCATAAAAAAGGGGGATGTTTCCCCATTTATCAAGACAACAAAAGATGGAAAAGTAATGTAGCTCATTTCCCATACTACAAATTGATGATAGAAACTGAGATGAATGAGCATTAATTTGAGATATAACTAGATTACCATGTCATAACATTTGGAAAGATCCACCTTGACCACCATTTATCTTTGATTCCTAATTTTAATTGAATGGAGTCCTTCTTGAGCAACCCCTACTTACTCATGAATTTTTCTTCCCTCGAGAAACCCAAACTATTCTTAAGAGGTTTTCCATGATATGATCCTTTTTAATCTTCTTGCAATTAACTTGGAGGTGATTCAGTATATACAATTGGATAAGGAGATTGACTTGAATTTTCAAAAGGATGTTGGATTGTCATCCTTGTGAATTAGAGAAAGGAATGTATTGTTGAATGGTCCTAGCATTTTGCTAGTAGTTTTTGTGGCCTCTACCACCCTCAATAAATATTTTCCTATAAAATCAAAGCATCCTAAAAAAATTCTACATGGAGGCCATTAGGCCTTTGATTTTTGTCCATTTGGAAAAATTGAAGAGTATAAAGGAACTCTTCTTTTTTTATGAACCAATGTTTTCATACTAATAAAAAATAACTGAATAAAAATCCACTTCGAGGGGGGAACCTAGTTTTACAATACACTCAATGTATCAGACAAGACATCATTGGAGTAGTTTATTCTAGCTCTAGATCTTGTGATGATTCTATGTTTTTATTTTCAAAATTCTTCTTTTCTTGTTTCAATAATTTAACCTCATCTAATAGTTTTTAATTATTGTTTTGTAATCCACATCTTTCTTCATCTTTTTTTTTTCAATTCTTCTTTTGACTCATCCTTTTCCCACTTCCCTTTGTTATTATCTCCCTTTTTTAGTTTTATAACCTCCTTAATGAGTACTTCTAATCCATAAATGGTGGTATCATAGCCCGTCTGTCTCCTCAACATGGAAACCAACTAAATTCTAATTGTGTCTTTATCCAATCTTTCATCACAAGACAACTAAAAATTCATTCACAATAAGAAAAGTCCTTATACTAAATTAGATTAATCTTTCATGGAGCAATGGGTCCAGGTGACTCAACTATTTACCAATCATTTAAGTTGCTAAGCACAAGGGAAAATGAAATCAACCAATGAGATATAATCACACAAGATCTTGTTAAATATCGTGCACAACTTTATTTTATCATGCACAACTTTATGCTTCTTTAATCGACTGTATGGTCCAATAGTGTTGTCAACTCTCACTTAGGAATGAAATATTGCCCGTAGCCTGGAGAAAAACATTACTACACCACCATCCAAAATTTGAATGCCCAAGAAGCACATGTGGTGCATGGAATTAGAGGAGGGGTACCAATGAAGAGTTGGATGCCGAGTTGGAGGCTAACGACACATGCACAACTCAAATTCAAAGCTAGTGAGGGATGGGATGCTGAAAGAGATTGTACATCGCATGGGCATTCAATGAACCATATATGGTCTAGACACCTAGGGAGAACATATTGGCCATGGGAACTTGAGGATATCAACCAACGATTCTTGGAATTCCTAGAGATAATGTTTAGGGTGTGGGAATTGTGGACACCAAGAGAACGATTTGTGGGACACCTAGAAGCGAGGTTTAGAGAGTGGGTTGTAAGGAGAGTACAACCAACAAACGAATAGCTATGGGGAGTGAGAAAAAAAAGTCTCAATAACTACAATAATAGGATTATCAATTACCTAGTAAGTAGAAAAAAATCTCAAGGGGGACCATCCATTTCCAAGAAATAGAATCAATTGGACGATGGTAAACAAATAGCTATTAGGTTTTTTTTCACCATTAACCAATGTCTTGTGTTAACTAAACTCTCACAGAGAAAATTACTGAGTCCTTAGCTTGATAAATTCTCAACATATGTAAGTTAATTAGTGAACATACATTAATGTGCAACCATAACTCAATGAACTATTTTATTGTGTTCAGAGAATCCATTACAAAGAGGAGTGATCTATACACGATAAAAAAATCTTATGCATTGTTACTCACAAGAAGACCAAAATTGTAGACAACCAGGGTTTCAGGACACTTTTGCTCATTGTGGATAAGATTCTCAACTCCTTTGTCCGTCAACTTCGAGCAAGCTTCCCTTCGAGCTCTTATCCTTCTCGTTCAAGCATTTTATTTTCCCCCAATTCTCTTCATGTCTCCCATTTCCCTCTTCACTACAACCGTCATTATTTTAATGTGATACCTTTGGAAGGCCAACAATCGCATGGTTCATTTCCACTCATCATTTTCCGAAAAAAAAAGACAAAATAGAATAAAAATATTTCAAGTACAAGTTTATTGCAATTTTACAAAATGTTTTGGGTGAGGATCCAACTCAGATCACACATCCCCATTTCCATGATTTTGGTTCCCAAAAGCTTCAAATTCTTTAATATTCTTCTTCTCCTATAATCAAGAAGAATTTGGAAAATATCAAAGAAAGGATGAATCCACTATAGGATGGAAGATAAGAGTTGAGTAAGTGTTTCCTTTGGCATAACCATGTTGTCCTTCTCATGGATATGGATTACATTCACTATTGCAACAGGTCATTATAAAACTAATTCTCCTTGGGATACAAGTGCAAAACAAATCTCTTTCCCATTGACCTTGACTCTCCAATATTTCTTCTTGGATGTTCGGTTCTTGGGATGGAGTTCCAAGTGAAGCCTCCAACATTTGGCCTCCAAATGTCTAGTTAATATATAGTACTAGAAATAGTTCATGCATGGGTTGCTTGGCCTTCTAGAGGTCCAACAATATCTAGCCTTATGACCCATTTTCTTGCAAAGAAAACAAGTTATTCCATACCTCTTCAGTTTTTGATGATGCTTGTTGTCTTGTTTGCTTGGTCCCCCAAGATTTGGAAAAATTATGGATGGAAAAATCATCACTTTGTTGCCCTCTTCCAAGCTTCTACAAAAAACATTTGAGTGGCTTGTTGCACATGGTTTATTTTTCGGTTCCTCTTGCCTTGATGAAAGTGGACTGAGTTGCAATTATGTTGGCTTCTTGTCTACTGAATCCCAGGCCTTCTTGCTTGGACCTCTATTGAGATACAATGGGAATCGAAATTCCTTGGACTTATTTTCCTAGCCCTTGGACATCATATCCCATTTTCCTCACGAGCTTGGAACCAATTCCTTTAGTGTTCTTTTTAAAGTCACCAAAATTCTCCTAAGGAAGTATTTTTGAAGGTGAGTTTACCATGTTTTCCTATGTCATGGTACTAGCTTCAACAATGGAAATGGAAGGGGATTTCTTGGTCTCCTGGACATTCTCTTCTAGATTCTTCAATTCCTCTTTCTTCGCTGCTAGGTCATGGTATATGTGAGTAGTGACCTTGGTGAACCTATCCTCTTGACAATTATCCATCTCAATGAATTTCTCCCCCAACTACAAGAGCTTCAATATTCTCATCTATAATTCTTCCCTCATGGTGGTGAAGGAATCATAGCACTTGGAAATCTCTTTCTCCAACTCATATGTTCTCTGTCTCCAATACCAAGTTTCTTTTATTTTCCTATTGAAGTCTATCAACTCTTCCAACTTCTCCCTATTCAATGCTTTTCCCATGGGAGCTGCTTCAAGGTCTCTAATAAACCTACTATTATATCATCTAATTTGTAAATGGTGGGCTTATAGCCCATCCATCTCCTCAACACTACAAGGAAAAGACCCTCTAGCAGAGTTTTTTTTATAGAATCCCCTATAAAAATAGCCCAAAAATTTGTTTATAGCGGAAGACACTAGCAAAATAAAGCGGGCGAAGGTTTTAGCAGATGTTTTGTTATGGTGCTTTTATAAATACATAACGCACTGGTGCATTTTCTACTATGTATGAATCAATGCTCTAAAAAATGGTGCAACATGGACGGGTTATTTAAAAAAAAAATATACTCTGGTGTGCTACTTAAATACTGATGCACCAATGCGAACCATTGCTCTAAAAATGACACACCGTGGTAGGGTTATTTAAAAAAAAATACTCTGGTGCACTACTTAAGTACTAACGCATCGGTGCATCTAATAATCGAGCGCATCGTAATAGGGTTAAATAAATGAAAACAATTATCGGTCGTAAAATTCATTTTTACCCTTTTCATTGTTGTAGATATCTCAAGCACCGGTACAACTTTTGCCTCTCTAAAGTGCCCTGCCATCGGTGCTTCCCTTTATTTCCTTCCTTCGATCTGTTGCTTAGTGTGTGGATTTCAAATTTTTCCAAACGATGGGAAAATTTGGTTTTTTGTACTATGTGGAAACCATGCCTCCTCGATGAGGAAATGTCCAAGTAATCTATTTATTTCTTTATAACTTAAACTTTTAGTGGATTAAAATTCAAAATTCAGTTAAGTTTGCATTGTTTTTAAATTTTTTTCTGCTCGGTGCATTCGAGTCATTTGTCTCGCACTGCAGATGGTGCACCCTAAACATTTATAGGGTGCATCAAAACACCATGCTTAATTTTTTTCGGTGGTGCGTTTGTAAAATCTAACGCAGCGATGTGTTGGGTAAAATTTAGTGCACCAATGCGTAAATTTACTGACGCACCACCTAAAATAATATAGTTGATTTTTCGCAGTGCGTCGAAATAACATTAACGCACTGGGGTGTTATGTTAAAAAATGCATCACATAAATAATATATATTATTTTATGGGGTGCGATGGTAAAATTATGCACCGGTGCGTTAATGATTACCCAATGCACCGCCATAAAAAAAATAGAGCCTAAATGCCAACGTACTATAATTATCAATTTAAAAAAATATATTGGTGTGGTACATTGCCTTTCCTGTAATGCACTGGTGCATGTCGGGAAAGTCTACGCACAACAATGAAAATTTAAAAAAAAATGGTTTTACAGTGCTTTAATATTTTAATTTTTTATTATTTTAGGTGGTGCATCGGTTAACCTTAACGCACCATGCGGTAAGCTTATATAACGCACCGCATAAAATAATATAACAAATTTTATATCATGTGTTATGTTACATGTGCACACCATATATGGTGGTCACAAGTAATATACGCACCACAGACAGTCCTTGACTATTTTTTGGGCCCACCAGTGATGAAATTTACTTATTTTTTGAAGAAAGTTATTTTTCCGTTAAATTTCTCATTTACTAAATTTTTTTTATGTTTTATGTATGAGGGTGATGTATTTTATATGTTAATCGTGCAGAGATGTTAGTGGAGAGAGAAAAAAAATAGTAGGAGAAGAGGGTTGACTTGTATAATGTTGTATGGGATTGGAAGGTGAGGGAGAGGGAGGGGGATTTGTACCCTCATCCTATTACTGTTGCGACTCAAGTCCTCTTGAGGAATGTAGGCCTCCTTAAGTACTATGAGGAGGATACATTCCTGAAGGGGAAATCCAGTTTCTTGGTGCAGATGATCCATCGATGGGATGTCCATCAACAAGATTTGTGTGTCGATATTGATCAGTGGTACCAACCCACTAAGGAGGATATATATTTTAGCACAGGGCTATCCAAGAGAAGGGAGAATTTTCCTTAGTTCCATAATGTCCCATTCGGTGTTGCGTCAAAGATTCATCTCATGTAATCTTAGAGATATATTGGGGTTGATGTACTTTCTCCAACTACTTTTCATGTGTCTAGTGGAAAACTATGGATCGCTTCTTTCGATGCAAAGGAGGTTAGGTGCCCCTCATTGTTAGTGACGACCATTGCACACTTTACCAGTGATGGGAAAAACATTAGTTTCACTCTTTTGTATTATGTTTATTCTTTGGGAGAAAGGCCACGATGTATTAGATGGTCTGACACTTTTTGCAGTAGTTTTGTATAGCTCTAGATAGATGTCGTGCTATGATACATGGGAGGAAAAACTTCCCTTTTCCTTTAGAGTTGTTTTATTTCTTTTTTCAGAGGTTTCTGGAGACGAGGCCTATTTTTTTCGATCATCCTTCTAGGTTAATGACTTAGGTATGGTTTCCCATGTGGGGGGAGATGATGCCCAAGAAGAGCCAGATAAAGTTTTCGACCAGAATTTCCACTAACACATTAAGGATACTACCCATGGAGGCCAATCACATGTTCATGATGGTGTTGTGTCCTTACACAGCGTTTGATTGGAGAGGATGTATGAATATCCTATTCACACTAGATGAGCCACTAGATGATAGAGGTAATATCAGTGTTTTGTTAAAATTAATCTAGTTTCATTTTATTCTCTTACTTAATTAGAATAAAATTAATTCTAACACGTTCTTTAACCTGTTTTTATTAAATTGTTTAATGAAACTATCTGATTATTATTGTGTATTATATATTTTGCATATATTGGCATATTCCTTGGGGACGTGCCTCATCCCCCACCAGATGCAGATGAGGAGATGCCCAAGGCCGCGAAGGGTTAGGGTCCTCGAGTGCAGATACCTAACATGGACCATAGGTCGGATACTAGATTCAAGTTGGAGTTGGTCGACCAAATTTGTGCACTTTTGGTTCTGATGGGAGTCTGTATTGTGCTGATGCGAGAAATGAGGGAAGATCCTATGATCTTGGATATTTTGAGGGGGATGTTGCATGATATGATGTCTCTTATGCATCATATCATCGGACCTACTAGGCTACTAAATGCAAGAAAGGTTGTCGATGATACACACTCTTCCTCTAGTACCCATTCGTCCAATACACATTCGTCTAGTACCCCTTCATCCAATACCCCATCAAATAATGAGGGTGGTCATGATCCTTCTCCATGTCCTCCTCCTCCTCCATCACCTCACCTAGATGAGCAAGCATCACCTATTCCTCCACCACCTGTTTCTCATCAGAGAGTCGACCAACCACCTCCTCCTCCACCTCCTACTTTTCCTCACAGATTCGATCAACCACCTCCTCCTCCACCTCCTATTTCTCCTAAAAAATTCAACCAACCACCTCTTGATATTCCACTTCCTCCTGACCATCCATCATCTTCTACTACAAACCATGCCTCCTCTACTATTGTAGATATGATTATCACATCGGTTGGACCAGATATGTTATAGCAGGAAATCTTATCCAATGTCTCATCACTCCAATAATCCCCTATTTGCACAAACGTTGGGTTCTCTATTGTCCCTATATTTACCCTTTGAGTATTTATTGGTTGTGTGTATGCAATAGACTCAAGATATGGTCCTTATACTGTCCATTCTCCTTTTTTTTCAGGTACTGTCACATTCCTCTGATCCTCCTCATCATGTTCTTCCTTCACAACATTGTAACACTCCAATAACTCATAGACAGTCATAGAATCCTTGTGCACATCGCAGACTAGTACCACCTCCGTCGACCCTTCTTCTGAAAAGATCTTCATTTGAATATCCTATAACGTTGCATCCAGTAAGGGGGATTTATGTTCAAATGTAAATGTTACTGTGAACCTTTGAACCAACTCATCTCATCTTGTTGTTTCTCCGCGTATTTCCATTTCCAAATACCATTTTTTTGGAATTATATCAAGTGTATGTATAAATGTGTGCATCCATTCCTGTTATAAAAACAGGACCATGGAGAAATAAAATAAAACAAATGCAGAAATAAAATACATAAGATACACAATACAACAGAGACACAGATATACGTGGTTCACCCAGTGTGGGCTATGTCCACCAGAGAAATTTCCAGGTCCTTCCTTTATTATTATCCATCAAATGAAGGGATACAACCTGCAACAAACTCACTATAACTTCCTCTTATTTCGCTCACAGTATCCTATCTCAGAATACAATATTCGCCATATTCCATAGTCATAATACATTTCCCTCATAACAGAGGGTTGCTTTCTAGGTCAAAAAACACTAACATAATTTCTACCGTTAGATCTGCGACCTTATAATGAATGGTCCAAATTTACAATGAAATTACAATATACATTTACAAGGCAATTTTTCCTTCGAGGGACGCTGCCCCTGAACCCCTGTCGGGGGCTCGCTTGCCCCTGGACCCCACAGAGGGGGTAACCCCCCTTTGCACTCCTCCACGTGGAAGAGTGTACATAGTTCTGGGGTGTAAATACTTCATGGGGTATAAACACAGCTGAAAACAAAAGGCCTCTGAATCAGGAAGATAATCAGGCTCCATAACCAATAATCTCCCACTTGGAGACTAATCTCAACAACTCCACCACTGTTGTATATGTTGGACTCTAAACCTTCTTGGACCTGGCAAATTTCTCATTTTCATATTCATTCTTGAAGACCAACTGAAACTGAGCAGGAAATCAGTTTCTCCCTGTTTACTCCCTTTGTTATCATATATGTAGGATTCTGGCTAGTGTGTATCTTTTCCAACTTCAAATGTCCATCTTCCAAGGCAGATCGTATGAAGTGGTACCTCAATTGTATATGCTTAGTCTTAGAATGGAAGGTTGAGTTCTTTACAAGATGAATGACACTCTCACTATCACAGTACAACCTGTTATTCTCATGTTTCTTTCCCAATTCTTCCATAAACCTCTGTAACCAAATCATGTATTTACTAGCCTTTGTAGCAACAACATAATCTGCCTCTGTTGTTGAAAGTGAAACAACCTTTTGCAGTTTTGAAATCTAAGTTACTGTTGTTCCACCTATAGTAAAAACATAGCCTGTGGTGCTCCTCCTACTTTCTTTATCACCTTCCATATTTGAATCAACATATCCCTGTATAAAAGTGTCTAAACCTCCAAAACATAATGCATGAGTAGAAGTACCTCTAAAATACCTGAGAATCCACTTTATTGCCTCCCAATGTTCTTTACCTGGATTTTTCATATACCTGCTCACAACTCCCATTGCATGTGCAATATCGGGTCTTGTGCAAACCATTACATACATCAAGCTGCCAACTATTGATGAATAAGGGACCTTCGACATGTATTTTATCTCCTCCTGTGTCTTGGGACACATTTCCTTAGTTAATTTGAAATGGCTGGTCAAAGGTGTACTAACTGGTTTTGCATTCTGCATTCTAAACCTCTCCAACACCTTCTCTATGTACTCACCTTGAGACAATGTCAATTTGTGATTTTTCCTGTCTCTTATTATTCTCATACCAAGGATTTTCTTTGCAACACCCAAATCCTTCATCACAAATGAATTAGATAATTTCTTCTTGAGAACATTTATATCCTGCATATTAGAGCCTGGAACAAGCATGTCATCTACATACAATAGCACGATAATATAGCTTCTATTTTCTAGATTTTTTAAATAAACACAGTGATCAGAATGGCATCTACTATAACCCTATTCTATCATAAACCTATCAAACTTCAAATACCACTACCTTGAAGCTTGCTTTAGGCCATACAAGCTCTTCTTCAACTTGCATACCAAATTATCCTTCCCTTTGACCTCATACCCCTATGGTTGTTGCATATAAATCTCTTCCTGCAAATCCCCATGGAGAAAAACTATTTTAACATCTAATTGTTTAAGATGCAAATATTCTATTGCCACAAGACTTAAAATAGTCCTAATTGAAGTCATTTTAACAACAAGAGAAAACATTTCATCAAAATCTATACCTTTCTTTTGTGCAAACCCCTTTACAACAAGTCTAGCCTTG
>JZKD02S0382147.1:263636-277312 GCA_000966675.3 Picea glauca
AAAATCATTAACACCGTATCCAATAAAGGTACACTTTTTGGATTTTTCCTCAAGCTTTGTTCTATTTTCTTTATCAATATGGACAAATGCTTCACAACTGAAAGTTTTCAAAAAAGAATAGTTTACCTTTTTTTCTTGTCCATTCCTCCTCTGGAATTCTACCATCCAAAGAGCTTGAAGTTCCTCTGTTTATTAAGTAAACAACAATATCTACAACATCTTCCCAGAACTGTAAGGGAAAACTAGCATGCAATCTCATATTCCTTGCACGCTCCATGATTGTCCTATTCATCCTTTCTGACACACCATTTTCTTGTGGTGTTCTTGGAACTGTCTTCTCTATACGAATCCCATGGTATGAGCAGTAATCATAAAACTCCTTGTTGCAATATTCACCTCCATTATCTGATCTGAGACACTTCAAACTTTTTCCTGTCTCATTCTCAACCAAAGATTTTCATTTCTTAAAAGTATAAAAAACATCAGATTTTTGTCGAATGCAATAAACCCAAGTTTTTCTAGTTGCATCATCAATAAAAGTAACATAGTAATGAGAACCACCAAGATATGATACCTGAGTTGGTCCCCATACTGTATGCACAAGCTCTAACCATTCATTCTTCTTTTCTTTTCCGACTCTAAGAAATCCGACTCTCTTTTGTTTTCCATAAACACAATGATCATAGATGTCCAAATCAATTTGTTTAAGATTTGGCAACAAATTTTTTTTGTGAATTATCTGCATTCCCTTCTCACTCATGTGACCAAGGCTATGATGCCACAGTGTTGTATCCACTCCTGTAGAAGCTAAAGAGATAGAAGAGTCAGTATTACTAGTACATAAATACAATGTACCTACCTTCTCTCCTTTTACTATCACCAATGATCCTTTGATGACCTTCCACGTCTTATCTTTAAATATGGATATACAACCTTCACTTGCCAACTGCCCTATTGAAATTAGATTTTTCCTTAATACTGGAACATGTATTATCTCTTTCAACAACCATTGGTTTCCACTGCGTTGCTTTATTTTTACCTTTCCCATTCCAACAGCTTTGCATGGTACATCATCACCCAAATGAACTTGTCCAAAATCACCTTGAACATAATCTAGAAAATGTTTCCTTTGGGGTGTGGCATGAAATGAAGCCCCTAAATCTACTACCCAAGACTCAGAAATATTATCTACAGAAAGAATCAAAGCATCTTGTAACACATCACCTGTTACATTTTCTTCCTGATTTCTCTCATGTTGTCCATCTCTTTGTTTCTTTGGAGCTCTGTAGTGTTTCTTTAGATGTCCTTTCTTCCCACAATTCCAGCACTCTATCTTTCCAAGTCTGGATTTGGATCTTCCCTTCCTAGAATTCCCGCGGTTCCCTAGGGCCTTTCCTCTATCCTTTTGTCTTCTCTTGTTCTCCATGTTCAATGCATTACCTGATGTATCACCTGTGCTTTTCCATCACATTTCCTCACTAAGGATAACACCAACAACATCATCAAATTTTAAAGTATTTGAACCAAATACAGAGTTACTTACAACCATGACCAAGCCACTCCAGCTTTCTGGCAATGAGCACAAGATTAAAAGATTCGTAACCTCATCATCAAAGTCCACTTTTACATAAATTAGTTGATTAGTAATCGTATTAAAATCATTTAAATGATCTGCAACAGACCCACCTTCTGACATATTCATATTAAATAATATCTTCATTAGAAAAACCTTATTGGATGTCGAGGTTTTTTCATACAATTTAGCCAATGCGTCCATCAAAGCCTTAGTTGTATTTTCTTTCGAAATATTGAAAGCCACCGATGCTTCCAGGCTCAACCATATCGTTCCTAGAGCCTTCCTATCAAGAAACTCCCATTCTTCATCCTTCATAGCCGTCGTCTTCTTTGCTACTCCACCCAATGGTAGGAATAGATCCTTATGATATAAATAATATTCCATATGCATCTTCCATAACTGTTATTTTTGGTCGTTAAATGTTTTGACCCTAAACTTTCCATCTTCTGACATTGCTCCCACTTGAACCAGGAACCCTCCTTTCCTGTGAGTTACCTTTCGCTCTGATACCAGTTGTTAGAAAAATAGGACTGCAGAGAAATAAAATAAAAAAATGCGGAAATAAAATACAGAAGATACACAATACAATAGAGACATAGATATATGTGGTTCACCTAGTGTGGGCTACGTCGACCCGAGAATTTTTCAGGTCCTTCCTTTATTATTATCCAACAAATGAAGGGATACAACCTACATCAAACCTGTTGTAACTTCCTGTTCTTTCTCTCACAGTCTCATATCTCATAATACAATATTCACCATATTCCATAGCCACAATACATTTCCCTCATAACAGAGGGTTGCCTTCTAGGGAAAAAAAACATAACATAATTTCTACCATTAGATCTGCGACCTTATAATGAATGGTCCAGATTTACAATGAAATTACAATATACATTTACAAGGCAATTTTTCCTTTGGGGGATGCTTCCCTCGAACCCCCGCCGGGGGCCTGCTTGCCCCCGGACCCTACAGAGGGGGTAACCCCCCTCTGCACTCCCCCACGTGGAAGAGTGTACATAGTTATGGGGTGTAAATACTTCATGGGGTATAAACACGACTGAAAACAAAAGGCTTCTGAATCAGGAATATAATCAGGCTCCACAACCAACAATTCCTCCTTTGGTTTTGAGTTCCATCTGTTTCTGCACTTCTCCACATGTTTCGTTGGTTCACTCTCCCCTACATACTTTTGAGCAATATCTTCTAACTAGATACCAAACCTTACATACATTAGTATTCTACACTACGAATGGTCTTCCATTCCCTGTTTGTGTGCATCCCACCATCTGGCTGGAATCGCTTTTAGGAAAACATCTAGTGCCAAAATAATTTGTTGTTCAGGTACTTGCAAGTCAGATTCCTTTACAAAAAATCTTATATCAATCAATCCATCGTACTTAGGTGGATCACATTTCTCTTTTCTAATCCAGTGCAAGGATCGATTTATGTGTGCACATCGTCTAGTTGACACTTTATGCATCCTCTATTGCCAATGCTCTAGATATTCCTCTAAATCTGATGCACATGAAATGATACTTCTCCAAATTAGCGCACCATCTGTAGGGGTTAACATAATCATCCATCCGCACAGTCATGTTATAGAAATTATCAATTTTTTTTCCTCTTGTTGGCTCTATGTATCTCTTCCCTTATGTTGGGTCGAATGGTGTAGTCACTTTCAAATCCCCAAATTCAAATATCATTTCTCTCTCCTTTATATTAATGATTGTTGGATTATCAAATTCCCATTCGAGTCCCATCAATGTTGGATATGGTTAACTATTATCCATGATTTCAATAACTTCAAAGTCTGCCACATTGTGCACCTGATCTATGTTCACCGATACTCTTGTCAATTGACCAATTGATACTATATTGTGTTGATTTGTGAGCCTTAACTGAATAGGAGACCAGACCAACATGGGTTTTCCCATCATCTCCCAAGTCTACTAAGGTAACACATTCAAATCACACCCCAAGTCTAAGATAACATTATCCACATCTATTCCCTAGTTTGCACACTGAGTTTGAATTCTTTGTTGGTCCTCTTCCTACGCAATACCCGATTCACCACCGTCTACGCGATGGGAGTTTATCTTCCTTGCATGAAGTGATCAATATTCATATGATATAGTGCATTCAACGCAGTTTCATCTTTCATTAGTGTTACATATTATTTTGGTCACCCTGGTGATGTTTCTACAAGCATGTGTTTAGTCTCCCAAAAGGATCTTTCTCATGAGAAAAGTGACTAATTTCCTCCTCTACAAAACTTATTTTTAGAAGGAAGTCACAGGCTAGACATAAGACACAGTGTGGAAATGCCTGATTTCTGCAAGCTGTCCTAAACTTGGCTTGCAGAGTTTCCACAAGCTACTCTATAGATAGGGTGCGATGGTGTTTGAATACTAAGGAAAGGATGAAGTTCACGAAGGTTCTAGAAGGGAATCTTCTAGAATATGAGGTGGAATCCATATGGTTGGGATCCTACTAGCTTCTCTGATTTGGTGGGATCATCCTAATATCTTTAACCATCTCTCCTTCTCCTATATAATGATGGATTTCTCATGGAAAAGGTTAAGCAAGTAAGCAAGAGAAAACAAGATCAAGTAAGGAATTTATGAAGGAATAGGCTGAGAATTGTGTGAGGAACTCTATTTCAATTAATGTTTGAGATCTCCATTTGACCATCAAGCTATTGTGGATCATCTTCATACAATTTTGGATCAAGTGTGTGTGTTGGAGAAAAGGGCCATCGAAAGGGAATCTTGCAACATCAAGGTTGTTTGGTTGTGTCTTCCACTTTTACTTAATATAATACAGTGGAATGTTTCTTTCCCATAAAATTATTCTCATTTTATTACATGACTCCTTGATCACATGTAAGTTTTCATTGAATATACTATTGTTTCTTTCACTTTGGTTGGTTTGTGTTTCATTTAAGATCCAATATCACAAGAGCACCAGAGAGAAACATGAACAACAAAGATATAAGGAAGCGATATTCAAAGGTATGTCATTCATCTCTTGTTTGATAGTAAACTCAATGATTAAATCTTAGGGAAAACGTCATGTCCTGTCTTGTTTTGTTCTAGATCGAGGTGGATCTAGGGAGATCAGTTTATGTCCGCATTCACCGATTTATCCAATAACAAAATTGTCGACTCCATTGGGGACACAACATTTTTTGGTTTTTTGTTGTCCATTTTCCTTTATCCTACCTCTTTTAATTTTAATCCAGTCTATGAGTCTGTGGGGGATCCATCTAGACTCTTTGGATCTAAAAGTTCTTTTAGACTCTTTTCCCTCTTTCCATTTTTCCTTTGTTTACATGCGTTTCCACACTGTATCCCATATATATCTTGTGGAAACCTTAGATACTTGCACCCTAACTTCTTAGACCAGTGCAGACTTTCCATAACCTACCCCATAGCTAGCCTGTGAAAACATTTAATTCCCGCACTGTACCCTGCTATTGGGCTACGACATTGCCTATAATTTGTTTTGGATTGGGTCTTTTTGTCTTCTGCTGCCTAGTTTTTATTTGATCACTTGGGAAGAACTTTTAGTGCCAGTACTTGATTGTTTTCTGAGTGTAAGACTTGTTTTTGATTGGTTTTTAGGGATTGAAATCGCTTCTTCATCATTTTACAAGTTTTTGCTTATTGATTTTTAACAACAAGGATATAATCTTTGATTTTGAGATCTGAGTGCTTGATTCATAAAATCCTTTGATTTGATTTAAAGTGTTGGATTGTTTTACATTTCCTGGATTGCTTGTTGATTGAAAAATTATTTTCATTTTCATTTAGCAAAACACTTTCTCGTCATCTTCATTTTTATCTTCATTGAAAGTTTGATTTGGGTATTTGTTGAGTGTATCGATTTTCTTTGATTACTTTTCCTTTCTTCATTATATCCCTAACTTGGTTTTAGAAAGGAAGAATTAAAGTCATCTATTCTTTGTAGTGATCATTCATAAGAAAAAAAATTGCATTCAATTTTTTTTTACAAGAGAACAAATTGGAAAATTCCATTTCTTATGATTGTTTGAAATTGTGTTCATTCAAGAAAAGGGAATTATATTTCGTAGCTTTCGTGTTTTCTAAAAAATACTTTCTACCTCTTGTAATTAGAGTTCATTGAACTAAAACATTGCATCATTCATCTCTTTTTGCATATTATTGGGTGAAGGTCTCGTACAACATCTGTTTCATCTCCATCTCCCTCTTGCATAAACAACAACCTCTAAAATACTACGTAATTTTAAAATTTATTAGTAACTTTGATTTTCTAGAAACTCTTTCCACCAACATTAGCTAGGCTAGAGCTTTGGAATAGGTTGTGAGGCACACTCTCCAAAGCATCAAACACACTGTAGCATCTTGTGACATGGAGTGTTCAAAACCACTTACAACATTTTGTCCTAGGAAGCCCTTCTCGCACAAGGGTCAAACATGAGGTCCCATTAAGGCTGGCATAGTTACTCACCCTGTTTTGTTGGTTTTGGTGTAGAGATTGCACGTAATATGGGGGTCACTTGAATTTATACCCACAATTATGAGTGGAATCATTTCAAGTTGATTTCGGGCTAGATACCCTGCCCTTGTGCGTGGATTGGACTGTTGATTGTTTCCCTAGGAATCATTATTGTTCTTGGTAACCTTAGTAGCCTATGTTTTTAGGGTCTTACACGAGGTGACTGTGGAGGGGAAAGTCTTCACGGTTCCTGGAATCGATGTTGGCCAGACTCACTCGGGCTCCTTGGAGGGTATACCCACAATTATGTGTGGGAGCTTGCACCAAGGTGTAAGTCCGTTAAGCAGGTGATCAACGTAACTTTTCCACCCGCTCTATCCTAGCCCCGTCTTGTCTTGACTTCGCGACATTGGATTTCATCACCAACTAGTGACTTCGAAATAAGAAGGTTTGTTTGCTTGGTTTGATTTCTAGATTTTATTAGTGAGTGTTGTTTGTGTCTGTAGCTGGCCATAGATGTTTTTCGTAAAAAAATTTGATCGACCAACATCGACCCTCCACGCCGCTCACGTAGGATGCAAGGACTACCCCCAGAATATCCGAAAGGGTATCTCCCTTTACCTCCTAATCCACTAGAGGTGTCTCCTCAACAGAGCGAGGTCCAATACACTATAACCTCACAAGAAGAAGGTTCTTCCTCTTTAGAAATTTTCTAAATTATTTTCAATTCTCTAGAGGCTTTTCGCATTCCTCTTAGATACGAGAGACATATTCTTCAGCTGAATTCATTAGGAGAAATTGTTGTTGACACTTCTGGAATACCGACCGGACCCCATACAAGCCCTGGAGACGAAAATTCCCTTTGGACTACCGACATATTTAGAAGTGCGCATAGCACAATGCGAGACCTTTATGAAAACTTAGGGGCAGGTCCTGATACACCTGTCGTCTCCCAACTCCCTGAAATGTTTGTTACCTACATGATACCTTTAGACCATTTTGTTGGTACAACTAGCAACGTCATTGTCGTTCCAAACACATAGTTAGTTGGTCGTAGCTCAAATTTTTGTCTCCAGATGGCCCATTCTACTATGGTCCCACATGTTATGACTATGCCTACCGGGAATGTGGTGGTTAATAAAGATCCCATTGGCACACAACTCTCATCTAGACCTATCCTGTCGCTCGCTCCTGGGTATCATGCTTTGAATCCTTCCACCGCCATCCCTACCTAGGTTCCATCCAGAGTTTCTGGACTTTTTGTTCCACTTGGGTACAATGAGGTTGTCGGCTTTGTTCCTACACCTTCCTAGGTACTCTCTGGAGGGTCTTATCTACCTTTTTCTAGGGGATATAGCCCTAGTGGCTCCAATCCAATTGGAAGCACCCATCATTCATTCACTTCTAGTTACCAGATTCCCGTTGGAGGGAAATCTCACGTTGGGGGGTATCCTCCACTTGGAGGACAACCTCAGGTTGGAATTTATAACCCACTATATGGATAGAACACATCGTGATCAGTAGCTCAACTTTGGAACCTTCTTTTCCAAAGAAATACACAATCATCTGCGGGGCAATATCCTCAAGTCACCTCTTTTGTTCCCCCTCACTCTGGCCAACCATATCCCGGTTCCTTAAATCCTTATTGGGGTCCGAACGTCCAGTCTAAGGTCCCTTTTCAAGGGAACATTGTTGGCATGTTTTCAGGCAGATTTTCTTGTCATTGATGGCAAGATCAAAGTATGCAGCGATGGAAAAACAAGGACAACGTAATCTCAGAAGAGAAAGTTCAATGGTGCACGCATTGTGCTTGTTCATTTGACAACAAACAGGCAGGCAAGGAAGATCAGCAGCGCAGGGAAAATGGCATGGAAAGATCAGAACCATAAACTCCATTTCAGAGTTTCGAATATCGGGAAATTGAAAAGTCAAGAGTTGAGACTCTTCAACACAGGAGTCCTGGAGTTGCGAAATCCAGAATCCAGAAATCCCAAAAGAGGCACATCAACAAGAGTTTTTGCAGACCGGGAAATAACTCCATTTCGGAGTTTCGGATACCGGAAGTTGGAAGAGTCAATACTCTTCATCATTAGGAGTCTCAGAATTGCGAAATGCAAAACGTCGAAATCTCGGAAGAAGGAGGACAATTTCGGGTACCGTGAGTTGGAAGAGTCAAGACTCTTCATCATCAGGAGTCCCGGAATCATGAAATGAGAAACGTCGAAATCCCGAAAGAAGGAGGACAATTTTGGATACCGGGAGTTGGAGATGTCCAGGAATCTCATGACAGGAATCCCGAAGTCGTGAAGTGCAAAAAACTGAAAAGTTGCACTGACTCCATTTCGGAGTTTCGCAGATCGGGAGGTGGAGTTTTCAAGAAATCTCACGTCAAGAATGCCAAAATCGCAATGTGCAAAATCACAAAGAGATCTAGACCGTCAAATCATCTAGGGTGTGGATTGTTGATCCGACTCCATTTCGAAGCTTTGGATACTGGGAGTTGGAAGAGTCAAGTGATGATACTCATCATCGCAAGAATCATGAAATGTCGAAATGATCGGAGCTAGTGCAACCAAGCTCCATTTCGGAGCTTCGGATACTGGGACATGGAGCATCAAGAACTCATCACCACAAGAATGTTGAAGTGTTGAAAAGGGAAATCATGAAAGCACTATATGGATAAGCACTCGGTCACCTCTCGTAGTCACATGGTCGAAGCGCTGTAGAGAAAATATTGAAGCGGCAAGCTCCTTTTTCGGAGTTTTGGAGATCATGACTTGGAGATTCGAGATGCCACACAACAAGATTGTCGAAATGCTGAAGTGAAAAATGGCGAAATGAATGCAAGATTCAATGAAGTCAATTCAACGGTGCAGATGAATTTGAATAAGATTGGAGGGCCACTGTTGCACTTCATAGTGTAACTGCTAGAAACAAATGATGGTTTCTGCCAGAGGATGAGCTCGTCTATGACAGAGAAGATGAAGAGTCTCAACTGCCAGAGAAGCTGAGGAATCTCGAGATAACACCCAGTGATGATGGATGTGTGGGTGAAACTGCCATAGAAGCTGAAGGGTTACCATGATGATCATGCGGAGCACTGACAATGAGTAGGTGATGCAGAACAGAGAGAGAATGTGGCACATAGGACATGGGAGAGTTGTGGAAGAGTGAAGTGCAGAAAACACCCCGATGTGGAGGAGATTGGGGGTGGAGAGGATGCAAGAGGAAGAAGAAGATTTCATGCACAAGGTGCACAAAGACTATAAGAATGATGAACAAGGAAGAAATGGGGGTGGCTGTTGAGTGGGATTGAGGTGTGAAGAAGGAGGCAGAGTGTAGCAGCAGAAATGTACAGAAGGGGAATGGTGCATTGAAGGGACATGGTGTAGAGAGAATAAAAGGAAAAAGAACAGAAAGCACAAGGAGTGTGCAGAAGACACTGATGCAGACAGAGCAACGCAGTGTAAAAGAACAATGATGAGACCGGTAAGACATTGAAGAACTTTATATCACTGTAATAAGTCATAATAGAAAATATTTATATTTCAGGGTGGTAGGGAGGTGCTAGGGAGGACTATTGTCCTCAGAGGTTCAAGTGGGTGCTTAAACACAGGGAGTTGTAACTTCCATTTGGTTGCAGTCAGAGAAACCATGGTGGCAAGGTGGTGCAAAGGGAGAACTGTTGTTCTCTGTTATATAGGTTGGTGCCTGTGTGACTAGAAGTTGGTGCTTCCATCCAATTGGTACTGGAACACTTAGGGAGTTGGTTCTTCCTTCTAGTAGGTGCTAGAGAAACCAGGGAGTTGGTGCTTCCTTCTAGTTGGTGCTAGAGAATTCAGAGAGATGGTTCTCTCAGCAAGTAGCAACTTGCAAAGCAGAGGTTGTAGCCGCATTATGAGTTGGTGCTCATATGTATGATAATGTAAAGAATGTATAGATTACTTATCATATAAAGAAGAAGAAGTTTTTACCCTTTATGGGTTTCCTCAGGAAACATCTGTCTCTGTGTATCTCATATGTGTGAATGATGTTGAATGGTCTATTACTTGCTTCCCTGTATTATTGTGATTGTCATTGAGTGATCTGGAAAGAATTTAAAATAAGTATGATTGTTTAAGCAAGGTTACAACTGATTCACCCCCCCCCCTCTCAGTTGTCCTACAATTGGTATCAAAGCCAACCCCTTTTATCTAAGGGTAGATCCTAGAGCTTAAACATGTCAAGCCATGAAGGAAATTCAACCAATAAGGCCCCTCTATTAAATGGAACAAACTTTGACTTCTAGAAAGTTAGAATGAGAACCTACATAATGGCTTTAGGTGCAGATGTCTAGGATGTGGTAGATATTGGTTATGTAAAGCCAGTTGTACTAGCTAGTACGGATGACAAGATAGAATTTAGCTTCAACGCTAAGGCTATGAATGTTATGTTGAGTGGGCTTGCAGAAGGAGAATTCGTAAAAGTTATGCACCTAGGAACTGCCAAAGAAATGTGGGACAAACTCATTAGTAGGTATGAAGGTAATGAGAAGGTAAAGGATGCCAAGCTTCAAACCTACAGAACACAGTTTGAATAGCTGAAGATGAAGGAAGATGAAACTGTTGGAAAATACTTTCTGAGAGTATAAGAAATGGTAAATGCAATGAAAGCACTTGGTGAGAAAATTAAGGAACCTTCTTTAGTTCAGAAAATTTTGAGATCTCTACCAGATAGGTTCAACCCAAAGGTCTCTTCTATTGAAGAACTTAATGATCTGAAAACCTTGGAGTTTGATCAACTTATAGGAACATTGACTGCATATGAAATGAGAATAGTTAAAGATAAACCCACCTCTAGAGAAGCATCATTTAAGGCAGATGGGAACGAGGATTTAGAGCCTGATGAAATTGAAGAAAAATTTGTGAAGAGACTGAAGAAGGGATCAGAAAAATACAAAGGTAAACTTCATTTCAAATGTTTCAACTGTGGTAGGATAGGTCATTTTGCAAATAAATGTCCCCACAAAAGAAAGGATTAGACATGTGATGATGATTAGAATCACAAACACAGAAATTTCTTTAAAGAGAATAACTTTAAGAAGAAAATTCTTTGTGTAAACAATGATGATGATCTTTCAGATGATGAAGACAATGACTCCACTATTGAAGATAAACTAAATGACTTCATACTTATGTCCAAAGAGGATTATGATAATATAAGCATAGGAAGTTATGCTAATGAAGAAGAAGTTGTGGTTGACATGGAAGGAGAACTGATCAGTGCACTAGAAGAGATTGACAGACTAAGAATTAAGAACAGAAAGCAAAGACAATTGCTGATACAGTTTAAGAAAGATAGTAAAGAACCTGATGAAGACCTTGTCCTACTAAAAGTGGAATTAGAAGAGGCAAAGAAAATCGAAGACATTCTGAAATGACAGCTATCAGAAAAGAAGGAAAGATGTGAAGCCTTAGAACAAGAAGTAGTGAAAACTAGGAAAGAGATGGAGAAGTTTCAAGCCTTGTATAATCATAATCTATCAAGTATCAAAGCCTCAGAAGGATTGGCCACCATTCTGAATCAGAAAAGGAATCCAAAGCTGGAAACTCGTTTGGGTTATGAAGAGGGATCAAGTAGTGATAAGCCAAGAAATGAAGAACCCATCAAGTTTGTCAAATCTACAACCAATGACAACAACGAACCTGTAGAAACAAAGGAAGACAATCGACTGCCCAGGATGAGTACAAAAAAAGGTGCCAGGATTGAATCTGTAGAACAAAGAAATAATGCACTCCCTGCTGAAAGATGTCATCATCATGGAAGAAATCGATTTTCTCAAAGAAGACAACCATTTGCCAGGTACAAAGAATTTTTCTATGGATATTGTTTCTACTGTTCTAACTTTGGTCACAAAGCTCTAAAGTGTTCCTTAAGACTTAGACATGAGCAATTAAGATTTCAAAGGAATAAATACTTGCCACAACAAAGAATGATACAACCAAGTAACAAACCTTCATAGATTGCAAATTGCCAAATTAAGTCTAGAGATACCCAACTAAGGAGGTCAAGAAATAATCAATAGTCAATGAGTAGACAACGCTGCAAATTTTTTTTTTACCTATTGAAAAATGAGATTGAATGCTACATCTTTCATAACTATGGACATAAATCTGTTGACTGTCGATTAAGGAACTATGAACCAGATTTGAATTCCCTGGCTGAAAATGTCAAGGTTTGGAAGAAGAAAGTGACAAGTGTGGATTAGTGTTGTCAGCTCAAAGAAAAATGAACCCTTGGTATATCGACAGTGGATGCTCCAAACATATGACGAGAGACAAAGGTAAGTTTCTATCTCTAAGTGAAAGAAAATCAGGAAACATAACCTTTGGAAATGATGCTCCAGGTAAAATAAGGTGTAAAGGGATGGTGAGTTTAAATAATGGAAAAGGAAAAACCCAAGATGTTATACTGGTAGATGGGTTGAAACATAATCTGCTCAATGTAAGTCAAATGTGTGACAGAGGATGTGAAGTAGTGTTCACGTCTAAGGACTGCAAGATAAAGTCTGTAAACTCAGGACAAGTGGTGGCCAAAGGCATAAGGACAAAAAATAATGTATATGTGCTGAAAGAAAATAGAGAAGAGTGCCATCTAAGCAAACATGATGAAAGTTGGTTATGGCATAAGAGACTTGGACATCTAAACTTTGACCACTTAATCAAACTCAAAAAGCTCGAGGCAGTAAAGGATATTCCTAGAATATCAAAGTTCCTAGATTCAATGTGTAAACCCTGCCAAGTAGGAAAGCTAACCAGGACACAGTTTAATTCCAAGAGCTTTACTTCAACAGAGAAACCACTCCAACTAGTTCATATGGATTTATGTGGACCATCAAGACAGGAAGGCACAGGGAAAGAAAACTGCTTCATGTTGATTATTGATGATTACTCGAGACTTACTTGGGTTTCCTTTCTCAAGGAAAAAGCTGAAGGTTTTGAGAAGTTTAAAATATTTAAGGCTTTAACTGAGACTCAAACAGGAAAGAGGTTAAAGGCAGTAAGATCATACCGAGGAGGAGAGTTTATGTCAAGTGACTTCAAGTAATTATGTGATAATCATGGGATCAAGAGAGAATACGCCATCCCAAGAACTCCACAACAAAATGGAATAGTTGAGAGAAAAAACAGAACAGTGCAGGAAATGGCCATGTCAATGATGAATGAGAAGAACATTGGTCAAACCTACTGGGTAGAAGCAATACACATGGCATTCCATGTTCTTAACAAAGCCCACCTCAGACCACAAAGTGACAAGACACCTTATGAACTGTGGTATGGGAGACCTGCTTCAATTAAACACTTCAAAGTCTTTGGGAGTAAATGTTACATAAAGAACAATGAAAAGAACCTTGGCAAATATGATGACAGGGCTGATGAAGGTATCTTCTTGGGGTATGCTACAAACAACAAAGGATACATATGCTATAATAAGAGGCTTCATAAAATGGTTGACTATATAGATGTAAAAGTTGATGAGGGAATCCCAGCAAGAGAGGTGTACAGTAATGAGTCTTCTACAGAAGACACAACTAAAGCTGAAGATGAACAGGTCCAAGAATCAGAAAATGAAGACTCTA